>SMLS01068102.1:0-74794 GCA_004785975.1 Popillia japonica
AAGAGGTTGGTAATCTATTATATTATAAGTTATATAACTTTAGGCCCAAAATTTTTAGGAGATAATAATATTTCATTAGACGAATTAATTTGTAATGTAGAGTATATTATTCAAAATTCAGTAGAATCACATACAGAAAACACATTACGGAACAAGTTAGTAAATATTATAATATCCAATTATAAAAATAGATATAGTAGAAAAAGCAAAAATAGATTATAATTATTTGACACGAATTAAATGTCAATTTCTTCCACTGACGAAGTTGTAACGAAAACCTAATAAATTATAAAGATTCTGGAATAAAAGTTCTTTAATCGAATTAATAGTGTTTGAAGTGACCTAAAAGTAGAAAAATATCTGAACTGTGCTTATCCATGCACATAATGGTTTAATACATTTATTATACCTATGTTTTAATGAATCAAAACTAAATTCATTATTTTGTGATTGTGTAAATATTAAAAAATATAAATTTCTTTAAACTGCTACTTCATATAAATCGTTTCTTAATAAGGCATCGGAAACAATTCATTGTTCTATAAATAGAATCGTGTTATTATATTAAAAAAACATATTATTGAAAATTTACATGTGTAAAACATACATACTTTATCCATATACATATGTATAATAGCAAACAATATTTACTTTTGCAAAAGAAACAGCTTGTGCTTATGAAATCTAGTTAAGAATTCTAGTTAGCATCACTTCTTAATATAAAGAGTAAATGCAACTATTGTAAATGAAATTATAGTATATCGCTTTACATTTCGTGCGAATCTTTCTACCTGAAATTTACCTGCTAGGTATCCGTCTCTAATTCTAATAACAGCCGCCCAGTACGAGTAGTCAAATGTGTCGAATACCTGCGGAAGGCTATTTCGCTTGAAGTCTGATTCATTACATTTGCCCTCGATAGTACATTCATCCGTAAGTTGCAACTAAACTTCCAACTATGAAAATTTATATCGTAAGTATAAATGCAAATAAAACTATCTAAACTGATAACTTACATAGAGTCGATATCACGTTTAAAAATTATAGTACCAATTAGTACGGATTTACCATTAAAACGTTATTTCGCAGATTAAAGAAAATGTGTACATTTTCACGAACACCACTGTATATACACTTTAGTCTTCAACGTCGATGATGCTATTTTCATCACGTCTAAATCGAAAACACTTCTCTTGGGAAAACCAAGCAAAACGCCCCTACTTTAAGCGATGGACGAGCTATACAGATGAACTAGCGTTCGAGAAATATAAACAAAAAAGAACGGCGGTAGCAAGGCGTTTGGCCATCTCACTTTATTTCCGGATAGGGAAGAACGAGAAAAAATATATTAGTTTGTGATATCCCTCTAGAAAGCATAGTTACAGCGCTTATTAAGCTGTATCAACTCAATTTCCTATATTGCTGGATAGTATTGTAATTGTTTTATTCTACGTTTGGATTGATTTGGAAAGTTTAGAAATTGGATCCCCGGATTTGAACTGGAACTTTAGAGTTTGTACGTGCTCCGATTTCCGAATGTAATGCACAAGAACTGAGTAAATGGGAAATTAGGAGTATTGTAGATGCTATAATTAAATTGTGCCATAATATCGTATAACATTACTTTGATTCGATCGATAAATAAGACCTGAAACACGTTAGCAACATTAAAAATGAAAATAAACAAATAAATACGCGCGAGCACACTCCCGATTTGAATTGTAAATTCGTACACTCCGCAATGTGAATGCCATTTTCTTCCTACCGGGTACTCGAGGTTCAACCTGACTTTCAAATTAATCTAATTACTTCTTCTGTGGAGATAAAGCAGTTGACAGATTTGAGTGCCCAACCGCGGCTATTCTTAGGCAGCGGAGTAAAGTAGTTAAAACGGTAAATGAATTGAGATTTTCGCGCTCGGGGAGTTCAATATACTGCGGATCGTGACAGCATCTTAATTATTACTATTACGGAATATAAAAGGAGAGTTCTGTGGGTGTGCTAATGTGTGAATGAGGAAGAAATGTGTACGGATAAGTAGTATCCAATTCTAGGTTTATATTATGCGAGCTCTATAAGCATCCTTAAGCTGCACGCAAGTAATTGGATTACTTTAATTAAATTTCTGCTTGAATTAGAGGAGAATATGATATACAGGATATACAATGATGATGTAAGTAAATCCGGGAAAAAAGTAATTACAAACTAAAAGTTTTAAACATATATTTTTATTATAAAATCTCACCAGCAAACATCAATAAACCTGTAATAGCAATATATAAAAACCCATCTAATGTGCAAGAAATCTAATTGCTGAAGGAAAGGGATTTTTGGTTGCCCAAAACCACTTACGGCAATTGCTCAACATGAACTCCATTTTGCACCACAATTTGATACAAAAATTTGATAGAACAGGGTTTGTAACTGACGTACCAAGATCAGGAAGACCGAGAATTAATGATGTCCAAATTGCAGAGCTTCTTCAGACTCAGATGGAAATTGAACCCGAATGGTTATCCCCTATTTTATGGACAGATAAGTCATGGTCTGCAGAAAATCCACAAGAAATCATTCAAGGAGGTCTTCATTGCAAGAAAGACACCGTTTGGTGCAGTTTTACAGCTGCTTTTATGGATGGTCCATATTTCTACGAAGAAATGCAGAATGGAGAAACCGTATCTACAACTATAAACTATAAAGTCTAACTATAAAGTATACTTGCAAATGTTAAGAGATTATGTTTTGCCACAGCTGCAAAACGAGCACCACAGAATTAAAAACATCATTTTTATGCAGGATGGAGCACCACCTCACATTTGCCGACCAGGCAAAGAATTGTTAGCCAACGTTTGTCCAGCGGATTACTGGCTGTGACGTTATTTAAAAAGTTTAGTGTTTAAAAGACGACCAACGACCCTACAAGAACTAAAAGACAATATGCAGAGAAAATTGATGCAATTTAACAAGAAATGTTACGGAATCCTATGTAAAATTTGCAGGAAAGGTTATATGTCATAGTGAGCAATTGCCATAACTGGTTTTGGGCATACTAAATCCCATTCCTTAAGCAATTAAATTTCGTTCATTTTTAACTTAATTTGTTAAAAATCTGCTAATCTTTTGAACTGGTACACTTATATAACATGCAGTAAAAGTAAACAACCCTTTTGGGGGCGTTAGGCATTACTTCCTATATGATCAGGGCTGTGTTTCGGAATGCAAACAAATGCCTATCGAACGACATTTGCGACGCCATTGTTGTTTGTGGCTATGATCTGTCATAAGTGCAGTTACCAAGCTTGCTTATGCTTGCTTATGCTTTTATCAAGTTTTTTAAGAGAATTTTTGCTAATTTATCGAATAAATTTTAATGTGGTTACAGTGGTTGACTGCATTTTAGAGATGTCATTAAGAGGTTTAGACGACCCCACCTATGGAAATTCTTATAACTGATGCATCGCTAAGAAGTTCGAATGCGTTTGATGAGTGCAATGATACTGGATCTGTACAAGATATACACAGCAGAGGGTGGAATCGCGGTACAGTCAGCAGGAGGACCGTTTTATTACGCTTCACTGACGAAGGAATGCATTTTCTTCTGCATGAATACTCCAAATTCAGTTATTGAATGCAACATGCACTCAAGTATCCACTCAAACAGTAAGAAGAGGGGTCCATGCCTTAAATTTAAGCGACAAATCTTCTAAAAACAGTTGATTGGTGACCAGAACCCACAAGAGAAGAAGGCTAGAGTGGGCACATCAACATGTAAATTGGAATGTTGAAGATTGGGGAAGAATTAAACTAGATCAACGGAAGCTGCCGGCAGGTGTTAATTATAGGTGCATTGACAACAGTTTACCTGGTTTTGATAATACCTTACCTGGTTTTGACAATAGCTTACCTGGTTTTGACAACAGGTTACCTGCTTTGGACCTGGTTTTGGCAACATCTTACCTGGTTTACACCTGATTCTGGCAACAACTTTAGACCAGGTAAACTGTTGCCAAAACCAGTTCCAAAGCTGGTAAGTTATTGTAAAAACCAGGTAAGTTCTTGGCTAGACACTTGTAATTAACACCTGCCGGCAGCTCAAGCTTATGTTTATGGTTCAATTATCGTTTGGAGACTTATTTCTGTGACTCTGCGGACTGAATTGGTTATGCTTGGAAATGCTGCAACGAATAGTATCAGATATCTTATTGAGGTATTACAATCTATAGTGTTGCTATTTGGTAATAAAAAAGGCGATGGTTTTGTATTTTTAGGTGCGTGTCCTCATAGAACAAACCAAATGAATGCATTATTTCATATACTGGTTATTGGCATATTATGGATGGCCAGCAAACTCTCCAGATCCTAATCATATAGAGGACGTATGGGATTACCTTAAGGGGTTGATAAGATCACGAGAACTGGATCCAACCAATCACCATCAGCTCCAAACTGCCGTTTTCAAAGAATGCCAAAATATTCCTCAGCATTACATTCGGAATTTGTTTTCCAGTATGAAGATTTAGCCAAGAGGTCATAAAAGTTAGAGAAGGTCCAGAGAACATTTGAAATTCGTTATGTAAGTTTTATTCTTTTAATTCTTCACACTAAAAGTGTTTTTCAGAACCAAATACTATCAATTAAGCAATAAATTATTGCTCGAAAACTAGTAAATTGTTAAGCTAACTGTACCAGTTTAAAAGTTCAGCAGTGTAATTTAAAATATGTATATCCCTTCCTTTATGATAACCCATATAACAAAAACATGTATAGTTACCAAAACTTATTATCGATTCAACAAACATTAACCGCTTAAACAACTATTACAAGGACACAAATTTAGAAATGAGAAAAGCCCTCTTCTAGGTACAATAGCAATATTTACTTAACAAATACTATTTATGCCTTCTCTATCAACAGAAACCTGCAATAAAACGAGACGCCACAATTAGTCCCAACAGCAAACAGACCAAACAAGATCGTCTCTCCTGATAATTCGGAACTATTGTTAGATGAGTAAGGTCTAGTGATCTAACAAAATATTGATTTATGATGGGGGAAACGGTCCATAGTGTCTGCCGGTACTTAATTATGTTTGTAAGTTCTTATCCTGCTAGGTAGTATAACTAAATTAAAAGAGAAGAGGTTAATAATGACGTCTCGGTGTAACGTAAATTGTCTAACAATATCTTTTGCTTATTTTGCTATTTAATACTATTAAATATTATAACAATTACTATAAAGATGTATATAAAATTTATACTTAAGATACTGAACACAATAGGTACCTACAAAGAAAATGAGTAACAACTGCTTAACAACAATACACCGTAATAACCAAAATGCCTAAACAACAATTCTCAAAAAGATATTTACTAAAGGGATAGATTGAAGCGAACAATCTAGTCAGTTGGATGCTAGCTACTGTAGTGAATTGCTTAGAAATTAGTTCCCATGGACTTGATTTCAAACTTTTAGCTTGGCACCATGCATATTTTATGGAATTCAAAAATAATTAAAAAAAAACTAAACTTTGCCAGCCCTTCCTTCTCCCACTCCACCCAAATTGTTAATTAAATTGAAATTTCTCTTACAAGACTTCATTATATCTTGTGCATCTTACATATTCATTAAATATTGTAACCAATTTGATGGATCTAGTACAACTTTTTGGCTTTTTAAGGAGGCAAATCATTGTTCTGGAAAAAACTTTAAAACTAGGGGACCAGAAAAGAAAAACATAACCAGCATCACCTCCTGTAGGGGTACACCTCAAACGATCACTCGGCTAAGATGTCTAATGTGTGCCCAAAACAAGCTCTCACGACCAAGTTGCACCAAATCGTCTAAAACACTTTACAAACTGGTCAAAGGTTCAGCAATCGCAATGATTTACCTACTAAAGTCCATTCCAATAGAAACGGCCCAGATCTTATAAAAGTTTTGATGCAACAACAAGAACTCCAACAAGATGCTTTTCGCCAGTAGTTCGACCTTCTTTTCGCACCATAGAACCACCTCGAAATCAAACTTGACAGCTTGCTCACTACACAGTGTGAATGACGAATATTTCTCTCGCACATTTATGATTTCACCATCTGGTTGTTGATCATTCTACATTCAAAGAAATTATTAGCAAAAGACGGTTGAGGGTGATTAATGATGAAGCCACCATTACATACATATACAGGGTGTCCGCGATATACAAAGCATGCTTTTAAGGGATGATAGCTACAACGATTTAGAAACAAAAACATATAATACACCTTGGGTCTATCTGTAAGCATAAACGAGAAAAAATAGTATTTCTAAAAAACCTTATTTGGTCAAATTGTACAAGAAAACTCATCCATATTGCTTCTTAAATAACCAAAAAACCATATCAAAAATTTAGGGTTGAAAATAACTGAAAACAACGATGAAAACGAATTATTTACTACTATGAAATTGAAGCGTGGTGTCATTTCTCTTCCACCATACTGTACCCGTATTCAATAGAGTGGCAGATGTAAGCCAAACATCATCTGGTTATACGACCTTGAACTTGTATCGTACGAAATCAATGGCCAAACGTTTTAAAATAAAGGTACCTTTGCGTTTTTTTTAATAATGTTATGACAATAAAATCGATGTTATGTTGAAGTTAGAGTGAAAAGGGCGTATTTAATAGCAGCCTCCGATCGGTAAATGAAAATTTAAGTTGAGGGAGAGTCGCATTGAATAAAAAAAATGTAATTACTGCAATTATGTTATGGCGCTTTAAGCTCTTTCGTAAAGGCTACTACAAAATTGAGTTCTTTTCTTTTATTTGTGATAAATTGGTGGTCCTAAAAAGGACTTTTTTGAGAGACAGGAGAAAATGTATTACAGGAAAGGCTCGATGTGTTGCAACACACGCCTGTAATCGTCGGGTAAATCTTGCACTGATCAGCTGCCGGTGTACAGTATGCATCGAAGTTTGTGACATGAGAAATAATTTTTTTTCTCGTTTACGCTTACAGATAGACCCAAGGTGTATTATATGTTTTTGGTTCTAAATCGTTGTAGCTATCATCCCTTAAAAGCATGCTTTGTATTTCGCGGACACCCTGTATGCATTACCTTGCAATTCTTTGATTTGTTCTAGAAACTTGACAATACTGATACCAATATATTATCCACTAAAGCGGACAAATTGCCTTTTAGGATTTTGGCAGTTTTGATGAGGTCATATTCAAAATGACCCAAACATTTTATTGGGACTGTTTTCCTTTGGGAAGTGATGTGATGGCTTTGATGACATGAACGAACATCTTCAATAAGAGACCAAGTAAGTATTTCTGGTTCGAGAACTGATAAAAGTTATAGAAACAACCTTTGTATAAACTTCTTCACAAAATGCGACATCTACCAATAAATTCAATCAACAATGTTGTCAATAAAGATTGGTTATCCACAAATGTCACAGGTTCGAGTTGAATGAGGTGGCTACTCTTATAAAATTGACAGCCATTCAGAGACTTCTACAAGCTAGCAAAAATTAAGCTGTTCAAGTATTTTGCTGCATAATCTGAACATGAATATTTATTTTTGCACTCTTTTCAAAATCTTTTTTACCAATCTCGACATAGTGTATACAGTGTGCACGGCCAGCAGCAGCAATGTTCTCAAGTCATTTTATGATAAATACAACACCACAAAATACTAATACGACAGTTTACTGATTTCCATTCAATAGGAAAATATTGTGAAATACAAAAATCCAGCAGTCTTTAAAATATAGCTCAAACTGCTAAACACTTTGCTTGGAACTTTTGTTCAACCCATTTTTATTCCTACAATCATTGGTCAAGAGCCTCTGAAAAACCTTCCTGATCAAATTGGCCAACAAGGATATGGTGCTACAATACCACCACCACCAATATTCAGGAGTTTAGGAAGACTAAGCACACAACAAATTCATGACCCAATGACTGATTCCAAGTAATGGCAGCAATTTGTATTATAGGAGCAATTTGTCAAGTCCCTTTAAACATTAATTATTAAAACAATGATCCATAGCAATCAACTGACTATATTGTCGTCTTCGAGTCTAATAACCTAACCATATCTACACTGGTAGGTCCAACATGAACTAAAATCATTATAAAAACCTCATTTATGTCTTCCTCCTGTGAAATATTTGTGTTACTAAATATTTGCGTTGCTAACTATGCTATCTGTTTCTCTAAATAGTTTTAAAGACTCTTAGAAGTGACAACCACTCCTTTTGCTATATTGTTTAAAGTAATCAGTGAATATTCTCCAGAATAATTGATACGTACACTCGAGGAAAAAAGAAATGGGACAGTTTTCATAACGTAGATACTGAAATTGTCCGATTTCTTGTTTCTGTGACTGTACTAGAGAGCAGTGCAATTGAGCAGCAATACACAAAAATTGCTATCCTAGATATCCCATTTTAGGAGCCATATTTATCCTTCTTTTGAATTATTATTTCAAACTGGGTGGCAATTGTTGCCTCCAAAACTCCTGCCTCTTATTCAGAAAGTCGACTGCGTTCTTAATAGAATCCATTATCTGATGATTATCTTCCTTAAACTTACAGTTAATATCCGGATTATTCAGCAAATTATCCAGGAACTCCTTGTCGGCCCCCAATTCCCTCAACAGTTTACTTTTCCTCTGCGGTTGTCGACGTTTACCTCCACTTGTCGTCACCGTAGGAGTCTTAATCGTTTTATCCGACTTATTATCAACGGTTTCCGGCGAAGTACCGCTGATTACCGTCATCGACTGCGTCTTATTCGACGTACTCCCCGTATTCTGTTTAGTACTGCATCTCGTCGATGATTTAGAGACGTTGGACGATCGTCCCGAACCCGGGAACCCGCCACCGATCGCATTCTCGATAGCCTTTTGCGCTTTCTGTATGCCCAATTTGAATCCTTCGTGTTCGGGACGTAATCTAAGGCCGCGATGATAGTACATCAGGCTGTGTTCGAAGTCGCCGAGGTAGTAGAGAGACTCTGCCTTCTGATATATCGCCTTAATAAAGCCCTTGTCGATGGCAAGGGCAGTTTCGGCGTCCTGCAGTCCGTTCTCCGGTTGACCCAACAGCAGATAACACTTACTCCGGGCGACGAGGGCGTTTTTTTCCGCCGGATTCAATTCCAGTGCCTGGAAATAACGTATAAGATTCATTTATACTGGTTTGTATGTTTTATTGAATAAATACGAGATAGAGGAGAAAGTGATTGAAATTGATTGTCTGTGCTCAGCGGGATGGTTTTTATCTTTAATTTAATTCTCTGCTTTCCGATTTTTTTTATCTGTCAAGAATGTGAAAGAAAGGACGGATTTTTTCTAAAATTTTTAGAATTACATATATTTACTGTTGGGGATCAAATTTGTCTGGTTACAGAGACTACTACTACACATAGAATATTAAATGTACAAATTAATTAATTAACTAAAAGATTAAGTTCAAAATATTGCAAAAAATTCTGAGAATTATAAACGATGATGGACAGGAGTAGAATATGGCGCCCAACTTGAGAGGATTTTAGTTTATACTGCCGTCTTTACTAACTGTTATTTCTGAAATAAGCAGCAAACCTTCTTTACGAATTAAAACAGTGAAAGATATCTTGTTTCAACATTGTAAAAAAAGAGGATAGGAGGAATCTTAAACGTACAAGATGGAATCAAGACAACGTATCACACCAAATAACGTAACCGAACTAATACGAAGTAATGGACTCTTACCGAAATATTATACTAATGAGGAAGAGGCTGGAAAGACTAAAGTGAACAGTAAAGACAAATCTGGTGCCTAAGCCAATCGGACAAAATGTATATTCTAGTTGCGAAAGAGGAAAGAAGAAAGTTGGGGGATTTAGTCCGTAAACATTTTTACCTTGAAAAAGAGTGTGAGAGTGGGAGTAGAAAAGGGAATATAAAGATATAAAGATTGGGACATAAATATGTGGCCAAAGGTGCTATGAACGGACGACAGCAAATTTCAAGTCTTCGATACTTATCGACGCACTTTTGTTAGAAGAAGAGCTAGTGAAGGGATGCTGCCGAAATGTGCGGCACCAACTGTTAAGCATGGAGGTGGTTCTGTGCTAGTTTGGGGTTCATTTTCCTTTGATGGCGTCGGAGATCTGCATCGAATTTGGACATTTTGGATTTCCACGCTATTCCTTCGGGAGTGAGATTAATTGGTGGGGTGTTTTCCTTCCATCTGGACAATAATTATTTGCAAGAAAAGAAAGAGTCTACAAAAATATGGTTTGGCCGCCGCAATCGCCCGACATTAATCCCATCGAATTGTTGTGGAATGAGTTAGACAGAAATGTACGACATCACTGCCCAACATCCCAGAAGCTACTCTAGGACCAATTAGTGAATGCCTGTCAAACTATATCAGTAGATATCCTCCAAAAACTAGTTTCACGATTGCCAAATATTTGCAAAAGAAATGTACAGTCCAATGGTGGTTACTTTCAAGAATAATAAAATAGTAAATATTATTGCGTTCTATGTTTTCATTATAAATATTCTTGTATTTTATAAGAAACAAATATTTGTTTTATTAAAAAATATGTTTTCATTTGAATATATGTTTAGTTTTACAAAACATGTAGCAGTTTATTGTAATTTCCGCAGTGATCCCTCATTTTTGGCCGAGAGTGTATGTCAATCTTTTAAAATTAAGCTCTAATGCTAGAAAGCTCTTAAGTGTACTAGGATTTGAGCGAAGAAACCATCACAAACGACACACAAGAGAGTGAATCGTTTAAAGAATTAAAAACACAACTTCAATGTTTTAAATTCTAAGTGTCTTATATACAGGGTGCAAGGATACCTTCCCTTTCAAAATTGACATGCTAGTTCGCTAGTTGTACAAAATAAAACCAAAAAATTATTTTAAAAATCGATAAATGTTTTTAGGTGGATCCTTACGTGGTAAAAGTCAATAACCGTCAACAGTATGATAGCAATAAAAAATATCAGCATCATTGTAGTAGATCATTAATTAATTGGACTTTTGTCCCTAAAATTTCTTTTTTAATTTAATTCATATTCTTAACCGAGTTAATTTACCCTTAACTTGCACCACATTCACATTTTTTTTATAATGTTATTTTTGCTGTCTATTTTGTCTTTCTAATAGTTATCCGCAAAATAAATTAAATTATCTGGTGCAATAATTAGAAGAAGTGGAATAAAATAAAAATATAAATAATCTTGCTCAAATTGGTCTTAGCCACCCAAGTAAATATTTTAAAATTATCACAACTCACAAAAGTATTATCTGTCGAAAGAAATATCAAATATGTGCATGAAGAAATGTGCATAAACAACACTATCTATCAGTTGAGATAATAGATATGTTATTACCTATAGGTTTAAAGATATGTACATACAGCGTTAGTAAAAAGTCCCGGAACGGTCGAATAACTTTGTTATTTGAAAATTATGATTTCTGAAATTTGGTATGAGGGTATAGTTAATATAAATGCATTTTATGCAATACAGTTTATATTTTTTTCACTTCCGGTTTAATCGGCAATACGTCCAACTTTTTTTTTTAACGGAACGCCCAGATTTTTTTAACACTTTTGAATGCAAAATAAAAAACTACGTTCAGGAAGTATTAAGATGTTTATTTTTATTCACAAGAAAACAGTTAAAAAATTAAAAAAGTTTCCTAATATCAATCAAGATACCTGTCTATTCAGGTTACGATTACAATAATTGTTCAAAATGCTCTCCATTTACAATTTGACAAAAATGTAAACGGTCAGTAAAATCTCTTATTGAATTTTGTATTTGTTCTGGAGTGATGCGATTGGCTTCTTGAAATATTCTCTCTTCCAATTGTTCAAGGTTATGGGGACGATTTTTGTACACTTGACATTTCAAGTGACCCCAAAAGAAAAAATCTAATGGCGAGTGATCTGGCGACCGTGCTGGCCATTCGATTGCTGCCAGTTAAATTTCCTCTTATAAAAAATGGTCCTATGATGTTGTTTCCAACAAGACCAGCCCAGACATTCACCTTTTGAGGACGCTGTGTATGGACTTTTTCAATCCAATGCGGATTTTCAATTGACCAGTAGCGACAATTATGTCTGTTCACAGTGCCGTTGAAACAAAACGTTGCCTCATCTGAAAAAATGATGTGATCTAAAACATTAGGCTGCTGCTCGATCAATTCCGTCGTTGTTTCGCAAAAATGTAGTCTACGATCTGGATCATCTTCAGTTAACTCATGGACGGGATACATTTTTTGGCTTTCATTCTTGCTGATTTAAGAATCTTATGAGCAGATTTTTGAGAGATCTCATGAATTTGACCTAATTCTGGTGTGGACACGTGATGATTTTCTTCCACTGTAAGTACATTCAAACTAGTTTCTTCATCTGTTGCTATTAATGGACGTCCCCTTCTAGGTAAATCCTTCACCTGACGAAAGACTTCAAACTTTTGAATTGTTCGGCATACCGTACTTTTACTAATGTGACGATCCAGATAAACAGTATTAAGCAAAATACGAACCTCTTCAAAAGAACGTTCACGATCGCCGTACCCACGCATGATTAATAACTCAATTCGTTCTGATTCAGTAAGTTTTACTGCCATTTTCAAATGTGTCAATGTCTAAAATAAGTAACTTTATAGCGATGCAAAAGTTAAAACGCTTTTAAAATTGTCAAATGTGACGGCAAAAAGAATGCAAGCAATAAAAAACAACTTTTTTCAACGGTACCTTTTTTTTTTCTGTATTAGGACACTTTTTAAATTTTTTAACTGTTTTCTTGTGAATAAAAATAAACATCATAATACTTCCTGAACGTAGTTTTTTATTTTGCATTCAAAAGTGTTAAAAAAATCTGGGCGTTCCGTTAAAAAAAAAAAGTTGGACGTATTGCCGATTAAACCGGAAGTGAAAAAAATTATAAACTGTATTGCATAAAATGCATTTATATTAACTATACCCCCATACCAAATTTCAGAAATCATAATTTTCAAATAACAAAGTTATTCGACCGTTCCAGGACTTTTTACTAACGCTGTATAAACATTTTAGTAGAGAAATTTTTGAATCCAACAATTTAATTTTGCAAAAGATATTTATTCTGGTCTACAATTAGACGCTCTTACATTAGGATCAGGAAGTAAATGCCTTTCTTCATCTTCTTTTTTGTTAGCCTCCAGAAATTCCGAACTTACTGAACAACTTTAGAATCCTTTTGGAGGCTAGGACTCTGACATTGGTCACTTCTAATTGAAGCTGTTTAAGGTGGCAGCACCTTTTTTTCGACAGCGCCATAATAAGCTTCTCCATTTTACTGTATTCGTACAGAATTCACATTTGTGGCTACCGACATTGCTCTTGATCGTGACACTCTCTCAGCCAACCCGACCGTGGTGGTGTTATTTTATTTTTTGTCTATGGTCAAATAGTGCTTGAAAAAGGATAGTTACTTCTTTGATTGTCTTAGTTTTTGGAATGTTAGTTCAGTGCGAGATTATCAGATTATAGTATCAATACTACACTGTGAAAAATTAACTTTATCCTGGATTTTTGTAAAGTCACAGAATGGCTTTGGTACAATCATACCAGTTTTTTGCAAAATCTTTAATAGTCGCCTATACAGTGACTTGACACTCAACCAGGCACATACATTTACGTCAACTACATTCGAAGCCTTCGCTCCACAACCAAGAAATTTTGACAAAGTCTATAATGTTTTAGGCCAGCATTGGAATGTGTCTGGTATTAGATGTAACAACTCCACAACTTAAACACTCAGCTAACTCAAGAGTAGAGGAGAAGTTCCAGTTATCCATCATGCTGTTTCGTTAAATTGGTAACCAATCAAAATGTTCAATGCAAACCTCTAACCCGTTCATACCTATGTACAGTGGGTTGATTTAAAACCGACTCAAACTGCCATAAAACTCGATAAAAGTATGCTTTACAGCGATATCCGAATGCGAAGCAGTAATGATATGGTCAACTATATGTAAATTACTATTTATAGATGCAATATATTTTTGTATCAAATCGAGTTTCATATGCAGGTATGTATGTATATACACAATTATGCTTAATGCAAGGGATCATTTATATATTCCTAAATTGATAATGTTGTAATGCGGTCTTAACATGTTTTCAAATAAATAAATATGGTTAAATCGCTATCGCCTACATTTTCACTATATTTATAAGTATTTATGTAATTAAAAATTGTATGAGTAAGGATTTTTGTATAATTTGAGTTTCATATGCAACTACCCAATTATATTTAATGCAAGGGATCATTTATATATTCTTAAATCGATAATTTCTTAATGCAATTTTAACATATAGTTAAATCACAAGCCCATATAATACAATTTCTCTATATTTCGAAGTATTTGTGCCATTAAAAAATTGTATGAGTAAGGATTTTCGTATTGTTTGAGTTTCATACGAAACTACACAATTAAATTGTTTTTATTTGAAATAAATTAATATTTGTTAACTGGGTGTTAATTAATATTAGAATAAAATCAGGCTTTTTTAACGAAACAAACTTAAGGTGAACACAGATTCCTGTCTAATAACTGCTTCGATAAATAATTTTTCTTATGGTTCTAAAATTTATTTGTACCCTATCATTAAAATCATCTAAATTAGGAGAAATACAATAATTATTTTATTTGGGTTTATGTGTTATCAACGGGTGTTGGCAAACGCTATACTATGTAATAATGCAGATATTAAAAGTATCTGAAAAAGAATATAGCTGTAGCTCTTTTAAATGTGTGCGTACCAGTTCATAAGCAAATCGCTTTATTAGGTACTACAAACACCCAGTTAAATGTAGTGAGTTTTTATGTGCGCCGTTAGATCCATGTCGCTTGTCGGGTGAGTCGGTTTAAAATAAACCCAGTGTACATATTGTCAAAAAATCCACATTCCAAATTAAAAATGTGACATTGACAGTTGCAGAAATGAATTGTCAAAATAAGGTCTTCCTTCTTTTATTAATCTCATAAATTTGATATCTTATTATATTTTAATGGAGAACTTGTAATATTACATCTTCGCATACATTATGACAAGATTTAACAACAATACATTAACTTGAAGACATATTAATATAATGAGTTCTATTTATAGCGAAGTAAGATGATATACTGGCTGATAATTTGGTAATAAAACTAGCTTATCTCTACCATATTCCTCTTCCTGTTTTTCTCTTTGATGTGGAAAAAATGGAAGCAACACTAAAATAATACGCATCTAATTATCACTTTTGTTTAACAAGCTATATAAATTTTATACAGCTCCTGCTGTCAATGTTTAAACGAATCTGTCGGCATGTAATATCATCTACATATAACTACGATGTTGTTCTCAGTTCTTCTCACAGAAATAACCATATATGTACTTACATATTTTAATTGTAGAATATTATTTGTTGATTGAAATTTATTATCGTAAGTATGTAGTCGTAATGAAGTATGAAATATTATTTAATTGAGTATTATGACATAATTAAAAGCGATCTATTATATAAGTTCGTAGTTTAAATTTATATCCTGTTGTATGTAGATTTCCCAGATTACAGCTTACGTATGGTTATTGACACCGAATTAAAATTACAACAAAAAGCTTTTAACCAATGCATATATGCGTACATCTACTCTAAAGTGAAAAGGGTACCTACAGAAAGATATAAAATATGCAGACAATATTACAGCGAACATGTCATGAATTAAAATTAAAACGCAGATCGTATATTGCCGATAATTTTATATATCCCATACAAAACCTAGTGACGTCGATCATAATTTTTACTTAAACAGTACTTGAGTGGCTTCCGTTCTTAAGGACCAATATTGCATATCGACGCATTGTCATCAAAGTCTATATTGGTCATCACAATCGGTGATTAAAATGGGCATCTTAGGTTAAATTTATATGTGCAGTAATTTTTTTTTTGTTCTTAGAAAAAGTCTGATTAGGATTTCTACGTTATTATTAATGTTGTTACGTTGAGATGTATCTGATGGGTTCTAATTATAAATAAAAGTGACCTTTTAATAGAAAAGTGCTGTTAGTCATAGTTTTAATTTGTTTATTTTGGCGATAGCAATTGTGTGTCTGCAAATATATTTTATTAGACGTTGAATCATTGTGCTATCTTCGGAAGCTATTCATGTTGTAATTGAAAGTACAGGAAAGTACGTAATACGTAAATGTAGAATTTGAAACTTCAAATTTTATTATAATCGAAAATTACAATTTAGTAGTTTTAGTAGATTTTCTCTTGAAATTTAGTTTTATTGCACGTCAGCTTAAGAAGCAGAAAATTTAATCACAACAAAACAACAGTTCTAAAACATACTTAACACAAAAATCAGGCGCCATTCTTCCTTTACCTTTAATTTTTGAAACTTAAATTTTAATATAAACAAAAAATTATAATTTTTTGGCCATCCATCGGGAACTTATAAAAGGCAAAGCTCAGATACAACAATGATCCAATAATCCAATAATAAAAACGAAGAATAATAAGAACAAACAACAGCTACCTAAAAGCATTCTTTTAGGTAAATCATAAAGATCATAAAATCTTGAAACCACAAAAATATCTTAGATCTTCGGTGAAGTTTGAAGTTCACCTTTCAATTGAGATTTTTACCTTAGTCAGATGTAGTGCTAGATAAAAAAATAAAATCCAATTAAAGAAATTGAGACAATTGAGCATATTCCAACAGTATGTTTCTTCTATTGCAGACACTTGCATTTTTGACAAATGTTTTTCATAATTACTCTTATTTTTGTCTTTCCAAATATACCTTTTTTCCAGTTTTAGGTCAAATTCAATTCAACTAGATTCAAGATCAATTTATTCTATAAAATGGAATAATTTGACCCAATTTGTCCTAAAAGTGGGAAAAAAGTATACATAAATAAACAGATAAATAAATAAACAGATAAGAATAATTTATAAAAAAAACCCATTTCAGAAATGAAAGGAATTGAAATACAAAAATAGACATACTTTTGGAATTTAAATGGTGCATGTTTGAATGTTCTCCGCTGTCGCAAAAAGCCAGCTTAATTCTTCTGTATTAACAAACTAAAATTCTGCAGAACTTGATATAAAAATTTAATATCCAGCAGTTTCATTAACATTTAAATTTGGTAGTTCTGCCTACCTTGCTTTAAGAATAGTTTTCTTGTAATTTTTTATTTATTTATGTTTTACGTTTATGTTATATATTTTTTTTATTTCTGGGGGATGTAGCTGCACTGGCTTCCAAACTGTATTATTTGTTGAGCTATTGCTGCAGTTCTTACTACATTTTATGTATGTACTTACATACGCAAATGTGTTTAAACTACTATTAAAGCCAAACTGGGGTTCAACGATAAAAGTTGAAATCAGAATGATCAAGTTGCTCTACCAGTCATTTCTAAGAATATTCATAAAAATAGTTGCGCGTTCTAAAAGCTATTCTAATCAAAATAAATAAAAAAAAATAAAAAAAATACATAGCATAATAGTGAGATATGTATAATCCTGGTGTACCCAAGAAGTAGAGGATCTAATAGAGAATTTTAATAGAAAACAATTATCTCATACTTCTACGTCAGTCCAAAGCAGTATTACCTCTAATGTTTGAATTTTCACTAAACAAGCAACGTATGCGAGAAGTATCCTTACTATTTAGCTGCAGGATACACTGTCTCAATACAGGACCAAGGATATTTAACTAACATTGATTTTTATCAACTGAACCATTTATGATATTTGAAAGAATTAAGGGTGTTGGGTACAAAAAAAAATTGCCTATTACTGATTTTTTCATGTGCAATATAATGTAAACATATTTCTAGTACCTATGGTACAAGGAATAAAATAAAAGGGTAAAAGAAAAAATAATGACTATAGGATGACTTACGAGTTAAATAAGTCAACATTTTATTTCAATCCCAAAGCCATTGACAACACCCTTAATGGAACTTTATTACCTAAATGGCGACAGTCTTTGACAAAAAAAAATGCTCAAGAGTCTGCAAGAAGACAAGCTGAGTCTAACTTACCTCAATCAGGAATTTTTAGATGTATGCTGACATAACAAATCCCTTTCAATGTTTTCGTAACGTAGATTCAAGCTATTATGTCAACCTTTGTCTGCTCTCAAAGATTATAACAAGTGCCTAATTACAAAGAATGCTTTTGGGTGGGGTAAATCGTTTTAGTTCAAAAGATTTCTAAAGATTGACATTCTTGGCAGCATAATCAACTAAATAACAAAGGAAAGATTATTTACACCAAACCTACACTCAATATGTGCATGATGTGAATGGAAGGATCTGACAGAATAAATTAGTATGTAGTAATTTTTAGCATCTGTTAGGAGGCATCAACCTCAACAATGCTTGGATGTTATACATACATACAAGATTGAATTACCAAAATATTTTGAATGGACTGTCCCCAATAAAATAATAATATCATTAGAACACAGTCCAAATATTTAGTATGGCACTAATGTTGGGACTGATTTGAAAAATTTGGGGCTGATTTGAAAAATGTGAAACGCTTACGTACAGTTTGTACTACCGTCAACTTTTTCAAGAAAAGGAGATACATCAAAGCAAATAGATGGTCTATAAAAAAAAAGCACAAAAGTTAATAATTTTGAGATATCCCACCATAACTTAATCGTAACTAAATAAAAAATACTCCCCATCAAAATTAGGAACAACAATTTACTGATGGGTTAATTTTAAGGCATCCCAAACGTTTTTAAAATTGCATAAATTTGACCACTACAAATTGCATTTTTGTTGAACACTTTATGCGTATAAGGTTATAAGCATAAAATAGTTTTTTTGGCCTTACTTCTGATCCTGAAATCTTGAACATTTACAAACAACATCAGTATCTACATATGTAAAACTGCAAAATATTGCCCATTCATTTAACCAAATTTTAATCATTTTAATGAGAACAATAAAAATCTAGCCATAATAAATATTTAATTTAAAACAACAAGTTTATCGGAAAGAATACACATTGCAACTATCAAAATAGCAACTTCGGAGTACAAGTTTGCTAAAACAGAGAAGAATTATAGACGCTATTTCTTCTAAACAAATTTTCCATGATCACATTATCATTCTATATAAATAATCCATCTTCACAAAGTGGTACAAAACCAGAAATTTTCGCACATTATTCAGCTATCAATAGATGGCGCTACTAGTTCTATGATTGCATTAAATCTAAAAGCAGGATCGGATTAAAGAAGATTTTCAAAAACTAAAAAAAAATTAATCATATATTGCTCTAGAAATATTCAAATTAAAAAGAATTTAAAAAGCATTAAACTTTGAAAATTAAGCATAAATAATATAATAATAAAAAGACCTTAACCTTATTCATAAAATCGAGAGCAATGGGCAGATCTCCCCTACCCATCTCGTAATTCCCCAAAGCCAAAAATGTCCCAGGTTCAGCCTCCTCAGGTATGGCCAAAGCCTTAGAACGATCTTGTTTCCTCTTCAATTTTAAAGATTGCTTAATATCTCTGGAACCGGCAGCCACCGCAGCAGCCCTATCTTTATCCGTGTAGACCTCTTCCTGTCTGGTCCTGCTCCTCCTCCTCTTCCTCAATCCTTTCTTGTCAACTTCCTTCTCAATCATTTGAACACCGACTCTCGCCTGACGATGTTCTGGAGCAGCCGGCGCTGCTTTGGCGGGCTTCTCTTCTTTCTCACCGGTGGCGACTTCTTGAATCACTATTTCCGGTTTTACGAGTTTGCCAGGGGGCTCGGCTTTACCCCCACTTTCGTCGGAACCGTCGCCCTCCTCATTATCCAAATTAATTCTGACGAATCTCTGCAAGAGTTCGCTGTCTCTGCTGATGTCCAATCGGTGTGTGGTTGTCGCCGGGGTACTGACTGTTACATCATCCATAATTTTTTTTGATGATCTTTTGATGATTTTTTTTTTGTTTTACCAACCGACTTTATGACGCGATAAACTAGTCACCGGTTAATTTACGGCCTATAATATTTTTATATGGAAATATCACGATCCGATTTTATTTCTACTTAATTACGTAATAAAGGGGTTCAGTATTTAAGTTGGATCGTTAAAAGACGCGAAATTTTTCACTTCTGGTGACGAGTTAAGAATCGTAGACATCGAGAAAACTAACACTTCAGCCGTTAACGTTGTCATGACGACGTAGTACAAGGTGTGATCAATTTTACAGCACCTACTTTTCCGTCTATGCACCGGAATTGTGTGAGGCTATGGGGGATTATTTCTGATATAAGAAAGGAATATCAAACTCCTCAGTATGGAGGGGTACGCTCTACTACATTTTATCAAGCTATTTTTGGCGGTTGTCGTCGGAGGAAACGCTTTCAACAAAAGAGGTCGACATATGAACATGTCGATATAAACCTACGATGTATGAATACTTTTTTTTGATATTTTTATTGCCCCGACTAGAAGGTTTTATCGGTTTGCTCATACACTTACGTCTATTCTTGTTCGATTTCAGGAACACACGCTACCAAATTCAAATGGAGGGATTGGAAACGATACGCTTGTTAGAATGGAGTCGCTATAACGGTAACAATGAAATTACATGTTAGGCAGCGATATGTCGAACTTCCGCAGCATTACACATGTAGATTTTGATGGCGATCGATATATGTAATTGTCATTGTTCTGTGAAGACAAAGCAACCTTCCGCATACGATTGGCAGGTAATAACCACGATTGTATAAGGAAGACATGGATACAGTATCGAAATTATTAACACAGGAAGACACTCAAAATCCGCAGAAAATAATAATGATTTAATTTGTATTTTTATTATTCCCTAATTCAAATGCTTTTCATGCAATAATGAAAAAAATCGTATAGAAGTATTTAGAGTAAAGCACAACAGTTAGACATTTAATTTTAAGACAATGGTGTCCACTAGTGCTGGTCAAAATATCGATAATCATTCAGTGCTCGACACCAATGTCATTTCTAAGGTATCGTATGCTAGAATAGCAAGAAATCTACTACCAATGTATGGACACCAAAAAAAAACGGATAATAATGTATCGATATCGAAAAATAGACTAGAAAATATCGACATTTAACCGATTCGAAGGTTAGAATCGATACCATTCGTAGATTATATTGACATCTTGATTGGTATCATCATCATTTTTGAAGGCAAAAAGAGCAGATGGAGAAGACTGAAAAACGGCCTCGCCTAGGAAAGCGTTTTTTATATGCCGATGGCCTAGCTATAACAGCCCAATGGAACACCTTCGAGAAAGTAGAACGAAAACTGGGGTCAGCTTAAGCACAACCCTGCAAAGACCCAGATTAGAGCTTTCCATCTACGGTCTCGCCAAGCAAGCCGCAAACTGCGTGTCCCCTGGAACGGTACTCCAAGCCAACTTATCTCGGTGTGGTATTAGATAGGACTTTAACGTACAGATATCAGTGTGAAAAACTAGAGAGAAAGTTGCTACAAGCAACAATATTTTAAGGAAATTGGCGCAGAGTAAATGGGGAGGTAACCCAAACACACTAAGGACCACCGCACAAGCAATATGCTTTTTGACTGCCGAATAAGCGAGCCCGGTTTGGTGTAGGGCTGCGCATGCTAGAAAGATTGACATAAGTCTTAATGATACCCGCCTACTAACAACAGGCTGCATGAAACCAATACAAGAGCTCTATAAAACGGCAGGTTTTGCCAACTCTAGGTACCGCACAGTGACACGAGAGAAATTTCTGAACGTAGCTCTTGCCGAACCAGCAAACGACTACCCACCCATGCAGGAAATGCCAAGCCGCCTTAGGACAGGCGTGGCTCCAGTAAAGCTCTTGGAACCGTTATAGCGCAAGCGAAATAACAAATATGACTGCGGCGCATTAGAGGATACGGATCATCTCCTGATTGGTCGCAACTGTCTCAGCAAGTGCGCCCCCGAAGACTTATAGTTCGACAAGAAAGAAGCACTAGCCCAATAATGGCCTGATAGGTTATGATTAAAACAGAAATGTTGAAAAAATGTTTCGGTCTCAACATGGAGCAGCTTATTTGTGCTGGAATCTCGGGGATGTAGCATTAGAATGCAAATCAGACGACAAAATTTTATGATTTGAAAAGAAGTGAGTTTTTGCACTTATTTCTTAAGCAAAAATTGGTTTTAACACATGTGGTAATCAGATTTTGGCTTTCTATAAGTGCTCTTTATTTTTTGTAAATATAATCATGCCACAAGAAAGATCAGAATCGCAAAGACACACAGTAACAAAAAGTGCAGAAAACTTTCATGGTTTAAACGTTGTTAATGGCGTTTAAAATTGTGGTGACTAAATTGGCCAGCTACGCTTAGGTTAGAAATTGCAATGAAAGAATAGATGTTTAATGCGAATGAAGATTGAAGAAAATCAGATCAAGATGCACCAATTTTTATTCTGAATCCATTTCCAAAATAGTAAGGCAATTTTCTTTACACTTAACTGACGGTACAAGCTTGCGGTGGGCAACTTCTATCATACTGTTTTTGATAATTTAAATATAGTTTTTGGCAGTGATGATATCAATCCTTTAGAGTTTATTTAATTGTAATTTCAGTTCAAAAAGCTCCAAAAGATACGAACAAAGCAAGGCGAAATGGCAAGTCCAAAAATTAGTCTCCATAAAAACTTAAACTTTACTAGTTGAAGTATCTTTATTTTTATCTTTTATAGCTTTTTCTTAAAAAATAAAAACTAACCAGATAGGTTAAAAAGATCAACGATTAACCTTTTCATGTTCACAGAAAAAATGTTGAAACTGAAAAAATATTGGACAAAATTAAAAACTCAATCAATCAAACTAATAGCATGCAGGAATATGTATATGATTTTTTAAGTCAAGGTTTGGTCCGATCCATCTTCTTACTAATAAATGTGCACAAAACATAAGAATAAAGCTCCTAATTTACACAATAATACATGATGACCTAGCTGTGCCATCACACAATGTATGTACGTAGCATAACAGTAACTAAGAAGGTAAGAGATTTGGAGGTTGAGAAACAATTTTTAGATTAAGAGGTATGAAAACTTTTAGCAAAATTCCACAATAATTGATTTCCATTGGCTGACAAACCAAACATCTGCTGACAGATGTTTACATGCTAATTTTGAAATGGCGAAAATATGAAATTTGACACGTATACATACATACGTTTAAGGAAAATAGGTATATGTAGTATCGAGGGCAAAAGTAATGACTCAGACTTCAAGCGATGTGGTTTTCCACAGGTATTCGACACATTTGACTACTCGCACTGGGCAATTGTAATTAGGGACGGATACCTAGCAGGTAAATTTCAGGTAGAAAGATGCGCAAGAAATTTAAAACAATATATTATAATTTCATTTTCAATACTTCAATAGTTGCATTTACTCTTTATATTAAGAAGTAATGCTGACTAGAATTCTTAACTAGATTTTGTAAACACAAGCTGTTTCTTTGGCAAAAACAAATATTTTTTGCTATTATATATGGATAATATGCTTTTTAATATAACAACATAATTCTATTTATAGAAAAACGAATTGTTTCTGGGACCTTATTAAGAAACGATTTAAATGAAATAGAGAAATTTTGTTTTTATATTTACGCAATCGCAAAATAATGAATTTCGTTTTAATTTATTAAATCATAGGTACCTAAAATATATGTGTTTTCTGACATTTATGTACTGATCGATTTTCCAGATATTTTTCCACTTTTACATCAATTCAAATACTACTAATTCGATTAAAGATCAATTTATTCCAAAACCTTTATAATTTATTAGGATTTCGTTACAACTTCGTCAGTGGAAGAAATTGACATTTTATTCGTGTTCAATAATTATTGCTTGCTATTATTATGCTATTATTGCTATTATTGCTATTATTATTTTTGCTTTTACTACTATTTCTATTTTCGTAATTGGATATTATATTTACTAACTACTCTACAATATAAATTAATTCGTCTAATGAAATGTTACTATTATATCCTAAAAATTTGCGGTCTATACTTGTATAACTTATAATAGATTACAGAATCTGTTAGTTATCCTCTAAACTTAGAAAGTTTCAAAGTACTTCAGGATTGATCTTTTTTGATTATTAAATTATTATGAATTTAGTTCAGAAGTGTAATTGTTATATTATATATTATGTGTAATAAAACTATTACTCCCTTAAATTCTTAATCTCTTTAAAATTACTGTAAAACATTAAGGGTGTTGAGTACAAAAAAAATAACTTGTTTATTACTGATTTTTTCATATGCAATAGAATGTAAACATATGTATTTCTAGTATGTTACAAGGAATAAAATAAAAGTGTAAAACGAAAAATAATGACTATAGGATGACTTACGAGTTAAAAAAGTCAACATTTTATTTCAATCCCAGAGTCATGAACAATGGTCCGAAAAGTCACTTTCTGTGTGGCTTTCAAAACATTGAATATTTAAAATCTTACTTCAATCGGACCATTGTCAATGACTCAGGGGTTGAAATAAAATATTGACTTTTTCAACTCGTAAGTCATCCTATAAGTAGTCATTATTTTTCGTTGTACACTTTTATTTTATTCCTTGTAACATATTAGGAATATTTTTACATTCTATTGCACATGAAAAAATCAGTAATAAACAAGTTTTTTTGTATCCAACACCCTTACCGGACGCTAAGAAAATAATATTGAAGTTTCTAATTTTATAATATTTGTAATTCTTATATGAGCAATATTTTGCATGATAAAATGATGAATAATTTATCATAAACCTTTGTTTCTTTTATTAATTTATCTACGTTGTGTGATTCAGTATCATCAAATTTATTTCCAATATATTCACAGTTTGCTTGGTTTAAATTCTTTTACATTCTCGCTACCCTATCTCCTGCGGCTTATTACAATTGCCCAGTTATGTTTACCTCAATAAGGATTCTGGACGGAAAGTTTACAATAGATGCGTTTTATTGCAGTTTGAGGCATTACTTTTGCCCTCGATAGTACATTGCCAATACCTCTTTTTGAGTAATAAAATATTTAACCTTTTGTTTTTATGTAACCACGGTACCAGTCAAATTTTACCATCAACGTCAGTACAACTAAAGTACTTTAGTTTGAAGTGATACCATCTTAACGATGCAAGAGTTAGAAATAACTTGCAACGTTTATTGTAGATAGTTTGGCTCGGCAAAAAAATACACGGGTATTAGCGCAAATAGCTACACAATTCCAACTACATAAAAAGAATGCTTTTACGAAACTTCAAACGTTACACGATCATTACATAAATGCACCAAACGAAACGGAAAACCGAAATAAATAAGTTCGAAACAATTTAGACCGCAGTACAGATGTAAAAAGTTCAAACTCGTTCAACGTTGATTTATTACCCTTTTGCGGCAAAAATTCTCCACCGCCCCCGCTTCAAGTTCCGATATTTAGTGAAGGGTCAATGCGCAAAGGACCGATTCAGAATCATATATACAGTGTAATAAATTGTTCTAAACAAACCCCTCAGAAAATGGACGAATGTTTTAATATACACGGGAGGGCGATTGAATTGTGCCTCTAACTCAAAAAAAACGTTCCGACTCGTTAGAAACTCTCAATTGATCTCCGGTGCAGATCCGATCCTCCCAGTTATATTTTACGATATGTACGTAGCTAGCTGTAGGTATATACGAGGGGGCCACAGTATCATTGCAATGATTCGAATATTAAAGGAACCTCGTAATTTCCAGTAACTGTTATCGCAATACCAGTACTTTATTTCCAAGTAACAAAAGCGGATGCTCTATATGGATACTACGTAACAACCCCGCGCAAAAAGTGCAAAGTGAAACGACAAAATCCGCGGGGCTCTCTACTGTTATTATACCTGCATGACGGTTGTGATTTAATAACCTGAAACCTGAAGCGGGCATTTTAAGAGGGAACACGAAAAAAGCTTAGTTTTATATGCAGACACAATAACTTCGCCGTGTTTATTACGGATATATCAGTTTGCTAAAAGGGCTGTAAATTCAAGGAGCGCCGTAAAACGGTAAACCTTGCGGGAGAGATTGTAAAAGTTTTGTTGTTTCCGTTTTCGGAAAATAAAAAGTTGAAGTTTACATTCGGATTCGCCGTATGATTTATTCCCGTGTTCTAATTTATTTTCGAAAAAATCTAACACGTCGATCGTAATAAAACACTTTTAAAAAGCAACTTTGTCATATCATGTGGTTGGTGTCTTATATACTCTCAAACAAATTTAGTAACTAATCCGAGAGCGTCACGAACATGTTTTTCAATTAAACTTTTTAAGTACAGAGATCTAAGCGCCTTCATATTCAGGTAGCGTTGGTTAGTAAGCACTACCTCTCTATAGGTTTTCGTTGTCTCCCCGTATTTCTTTTTCTTGGACATCGCTGTGTTCGACATCTATACGGGCGCTATCGTGGACAACACAAAATAAACATTCTTTGACGTTACAAATAATTTGCGGAATAAAATTACTGCTTTGTTTGCATTCATTGGCATGCTTGCTGCTAGCTGTTAGCAAACAACGTAGGAATCAAACCTGCTATTGTCAAATGGATTCAGTTAATACGTGATTGCGAACATAGATGGCTCTGCAACAAAACTGCTATCAATGTTCTCGAAGAGGAGTATTGTTACCTTTACTGTGTCACTGAATGTAGACAAAATCCTCAATAAATTATCAATTTTTAGGTATGAAGTGCAAGGCTATGTCAACAACTTCGTACTGACTGCCAAATAGCACTAAAGGCTCCATAAAAAGGAAAGCTTCTCATCCAAATATTGAGAATTATGAACCTCTTTCCATATGTTAGCTAGCCTGGCCAATATATTTAGATCTACGATGTTGGCAATATTGTGGAGCCGCATGGCTTTAGGTACGATTTTTCTGCGATTAGCGCTATTAACTCCTTTTTTGAAAGATTTTTGTTAATACATCTCATAGCCTGTTTATGTGAAACCTGGCGTAATGATTCCAGTTAACAATGTTGACCATTAGATTAGATTGAATTGGATAGTATAGAACACTGGTTCAGGTCTTTACATAGCGTCTTTCCGGTAGACCAGTTTTCTGGTTAATTTGTTCCAACAGTGACAGTTTCCTCCTCCTCATTGCATAGTCTGCAAATAGGTTAATCTTTAAAGATGCCCATTATACGTAGATATTCCCTTAGAAAGTTGTGTCCTGTTAGCTGCCTCGTCATTGTTCTAAGCTGTATTCGGTTAGGAGCCAGCATATCCGCTGCTAAATGCTAGGATGGCTGTCTCATCAGCTAATCGTTTGCCCTTAATGGTATGCTGGTACGCCCCGACACCCATACTAAAGTAACTTTCTTATGTTTTGCCAGGATTCTTAGATGTGTCAGGTAATCCTAATCGATCTGATATGATGCTAGGTTTTTAAGGCCCCTTGAATATTCGTTAAGATATGAATCAGCTGGTGGCGTGGACCATAATTCATGTTTAATCTCAGCGAAAGAGCCCACAAGATTGCAACGTAATTTGCTTCTAAAAGTATTGGTTGTATAATCTGATTTCAAATTCTTGCATCTAATCTAAGATAAAATAGCGTCACAAAGAATTCGGACATTAATCAACCCAATACAAGGTCAAAGGAACAATTTTGAACACCTATAAACAAATTCGGCTAAATAGAGTAAGATTCTCAGTCTGTGGGCACAAGCTTCCTCCAAGTTGCTTTTACTGAAATACAATTTTTGGACAAATGTAGGTTTGTTGAACAATACAATGAAAACAGTTTCTGTGAACCAGATGTGTGTTTGGTATCCACAAATTTGTGAGCTTCTTGAATTAGGAAAGTCACAATCTGAAACTGGTTGTTCAACCTCAAAGCTTTGGCCTAAGAAAAAAAATTGTAATACTGATATGACTACCAGATCATTGGGTCTCGGATAAGTGCACAACTAGCTGCCACCACTCCCCAAGAAGATTTTTTGGAAGTTCAAAGTTCAATAAGGGCTTAAAGATTTAGGGACTCAGTAGATTTTATTGGCCCCACTTTGCAATAATTTTGAAGCAAAAATCTAAATCAAATATACGGGGAATTAAAAGTCAATCTTCTATATATTAAAATTTATGCCTTGTATAAAACTGAAGTAAATAAACAAATATCTAAATAAGACTTGAAACGATAAAAACATAAGTGATGGTTGTGCTGGACAGCCACTACAATAGCCAAGTCTCTTATTTCCATATTTCACATCCCATCTTCCAATCAACCAATTTCTAATTCTCTAACTTGACATTTTTAGCACTTTCAGGCTTCTGTGTATCATGAATGAGTAATCCCATGTGCCAAACCCTGTTTTCTTCGCCCCGTCTCCCTATGTAGAGTCCAAAACTTTTCAACAAAGATTACGAGCAAAACTTGCAAAGCCAAATTTCAATTTGCCCGCATAATTGCATTGAACAGAAGCGAGCAACAGTTCCAAACAATTGTTTCTACAGTTGCAGCTCTCCAAGTCTAATGACCGATACAATCACTCGAACCCGGGCCTGTCTGTTGATTTTCTTGATTTTTTCCACAATACTAAAACACTAAACAAACTATTTCATACAACATTGTAATGCATTCAATCGAAACAAAGGAAGAATCATTTAATTCTCTTAATAGTGCTTCGTGCTTAATCTAAACTTCAACAAACCCTACGTCAACTTCAACATTCCGATACGTTGACCTTAAGAAGACCAGTGTAGCACTTCTACCAAGAGCTCAGGTGTGCCTCAGGGCTTCCGTAATTGAAAATTGAAATTAAGCTATGGCGCGCAACGACTCCGCCGTTAGAGCAATAAAGATATCAACTTGTTCCGGTTAAGTCCTCGTATACAATATTTGATGTATGATTTGCATGCAAACTGGATCCTCCGCACTCACTACTTATACAGATGAAATCGTTTTAACAGCCGAAGACCGCGCTTTGGGTGTTTAAATGTTTCAAAGGTATAAATTATTGCTTCCAATAACAATTAGGAATAGTCGAACTGTGCCGTTTCGATAATTTGAAATCGGCTTCCTTCAATGATTTAGTGTCCATTTCACTAACTCGTATTCTGGTCTATAATGGTTTTGTTCTGATATTTATACGTAGAGACGTAGGCGATACCTATATTTCGAATTGCGAAGGAAGGAAATTAACAATACAAGTAAATTGAATGTTGAAATTTATTGCTTGTTGATCTTCGTTGATCGAGCTGCATTTTACTGGCCTGCTGTATTGAAATAACAGTTCCAAATTGATGTTTATCATTACTATTGAAGAAATGGTTAGTAACCCTTACTAGTTTTCTTTTTCCTTAGGAATGCTGTTGTTCAATACCGTCGTCATCCTCTACATTTATCAAATCAGCTTCATCAAGTTCACTACTTTCTAGCCATCTTTTCACCATTCTGCTGCACATTTCACTACTTTCCATAACTATTAACCACTTTTCACCATTGTTCCATTATGTTTCCACTATATTCCCGCCGTTTTCCACCACATTTCACAGTATTCCACCACGTCAAAAAATTTTTCCTTAACGAAATCGATAAGTCAAGTTTTCACTTCAGAAAATGGTGGTGAAAAATAACGGAATGTTGTGAAAAGTGTAGGAAGTAGTGGAAAATTGATGGATAATGACGGAAAATGACGAAAAATGAGAGAATGTAATGTTGAGGAAATGGTGGAAAGTGATAGATAAATGCTGGAAAATCAAAACAAAACCGTTATGGAAAGTAATTGAGGTAATGTCCTGAAGTGTGATGGAATGTAGTGAAGACTGAAGAATTATGGCAAAATGAGGTAGAATGGTTTTGTCATGTGGTAAAACGAGTCAAGCAGTGCTGGAAAAAGGGTAAAAAGTTGGAAAATATGGTGGAGGTTGTGAAAAGTTGTGAAAATTGGTTCAACCTGTTGGAGAGTGCTAGAAGGTTTTAGAATGGAGTGTAGCGTTGTTGAATCGCGAATTGCTGCCAGAATACGTTGGAACATATCGAAAGATGGTGGAATCTGTTGTAGAAGGTTACAGGAAGTGATGTAACACAACGGAATGTGATTGAAGGTGGAGAAAATCGATAGAAAGTACAAGAAAAAAATGGAAATTTAGAAAAAATCGTAAAGGATTGTGTTCTACCTAGTGAAAATCTGTTGGGGAGTTGTGGCAAGTTGTAGCTGGTGGTGGAGTCTGTGATGGAGTGTCAAAAAGCAGCGAGCAAAACAATTTAATTGCAAACATCTCGCAAACTATAATAACCCTTGAACTTTAGAGGCATCAATCTTCAGACCAGCAACGTCAATGTCCACCTTTTGATTCCTCTTAGATCTGTTTGTGTACCAAATAAATAATCCATTTTTAAATTTAGATTTATCAAAACTCATTTTTTTTGCAATTTGGAAATGGTCTCCTGCATGATCGTTCATTAGTATTGGCACTTTACTGAAGCCAGTTTCCCAAATCGTCGCTATTTCTATAGCATGATTTCCCCGTTTTTTTGGCCATTATATTAGAATAGTGCAAGTGATCAACCTCCATGGGCACCTATATAGGTTACATTTGCGTTTCTCCACATATCTAATACCAGTCATTTTTTACTTATTATTAAACTCAGAAGCTTCTCAAAAGAGCCTTTGCTTTGTTCAGAACTTTTTTTACGAAAGATTGCTCCAACTTGCTTTAGCTATAATAATATCATGATATTGCTTCTTTGTACGCTTTAGCTGGGGCATCCTTAAGTTTTATTGTAAAATTGAAAAACATTTTTAAAAAAATATCGTGTAAATGCAAGATAATTAATAAAATTCATTACAATTAAGTAGGATTTCAAAAATTTTGTCGAGTATCATAAACATTCTCCACGTTAAAAATATTAAAACACGAAAAGCACAAACTCAACTCAGAAAACCACAATTCTTGCCGTGGTTTTCATTCGAGTTTTCATTCAAGTTACTTCAGTGCTGAGAATTTCGTAGATTCTGACATTTTAATGGCATACCACCCCTGCTGATATACCGTCAAACAATTCACCTTAACCACTTCAATAGACCTGCAATTTACATACATTTTTTCTTTGTTTGCATAACAATTTTACACAAGAAGGTAATTGTATCTATCTTCACACAAAAAGACAGAATTTAATGATTAACTTGGAGTAAAGTTGGGACATCAACATTAATTATTTACATGTCAAAGCTATTAAGACATTCACGCACTGTCCCAATTCACGATTGAAATTGGAAATATATTTCTCCCTAGTTTATATTCATTAATTTCGATCAAACAACAATGCATCATGTAAATGAATAAGCAGATTAAATGTATTTTACGATACGTTTCAATTATATTTTAATAAATCAACGTACAAAATTCAAATCGCAAAAACTAGCTTGTCAATATAGTTTCCATTTTGTTCACCTCCAAAGAAAAATTCTTCTTTACCGACGCGACGACATTAAACTTGCACATCGATAATAGATGGCGCTTTTAAACGTTTAATTAAAATAGAATGTAGCTTTTAAAATACTAAAATTACTATTATTGAAGGGCAGCCGTAAATAATATGTGCAGCAATAACAATACTCATTATTCTATTTTAGGAAAATAAACGGCATTGATCTATGTCAGTCGCAAATTGAATTAAAACTTTTGATATGCTGCATGTCTACGGAACGTGAAGCAACTTTATTGCTTCCCAACAAAATAATTACTTGCGGAAAATGAATACTTGCACGACGGGTTCTCGATAGTTTGCGGTTTCCTATGTTATTACAGCGAAATTGCAATATCGATTAGCAATTAACTGAATAAGAAAAAAGATGGTCGATGGTTTCGTTACTTGGAAAGGTTAAATATTAGTTTGCAAGTTTCAATTACATTTGGTTTGGCTTAATAGAATGGATTAAGAATGTAGGTAGATTAAATTATAATTAAAATACAGAAAGAAACTTTATTGTTGTATTGTTCTGGAGTTGTAAAATTCGAAATCTTAAAAAGTTATTTCAACTTTCGTTTTCATGAATTATTTTGTGAAATCTTTACAATTAAAGGTTTTGGAAAGATTTAGCCAACAGAATATGTCCAAAAAATATAATCGCAATAGTGAAGATATTTTCTGCAATAAACTCATGGAGCAAATTTTGTGAAGGCACTAATCTGTTCAGGCTTGAGAATTGCGTGTGCTAGCTGTTCAAACCTTTGCCCAGCCTAACTCTTTGCACTCGCAGAGTATGTGCTCAGCTATCTAAGTTCCCTGTTCGCAAAATCGACAGGAGTCAGTCAATGACCAATAAGAAGACTCATGAAAGTCATTAAATCTGACTTACTTAGACCAAGAAGTCTCCTATTCCTATTTAGCGAGAAGACAGAGACACCATTTCTGTTGCTTCCCTATCTTACAGTTCCTTCTTAAGCTGACCGCAGAAGGGTTCTGATCTAGTCACACCAGCGACACCGTCTTTTTTATAGCCAGTTTGGTGACGTCCATCCGACATTCCCAAACCAATTTAGGCTCAAATTTATGAATGGCTACAGCTTTCTGAGCAGCTTCGCTATCAAGCAAAGATCTATGGCGTAAGCACAAACGATAGATATCACCCTAAGTCATAACCAAGGATTATCTAATAATCTAATGATATTGAAACATCATTTCAGAAACATCTTGCCATTGTGCAACAGAGGTTACAATATCCTAACACGTGGAAGAATAGTGGAACGACTGAAGGTAACTGATGGACAGGCATCTGTGATTATCCCAGAGGACATTTTTAATTTTGACAGAGAGTGAAAGAGATGTCACCGCACTGTAAAAGTTTCAAGAGAAATGACTAATTTTTTATTCATTTAAACGATTTTTCAATCGAAGTCTCGTACTACCGCCTATTATAGAGACCGTAACACGTTACACGTAACACACACAGAGGCTGCTCCAGATGATTAAGTTTTTCATAACGGGGACCAAAATATCACGCTAAGGCAACATATTGGATAATGGATTCATTGCACTGTCAACGTGTAAACCTTTTTATGCTATTACCCGTTACTCAATTTTCCAAAGCCCACGACTCTAATTACATTAAAAATTTGCCAAAAATGGTCCAAAATTATAGTAAGTGTCACACAACTAGTTTTTCCGGTCTCAACAGGTTAAACAGTATCTTTCAGACTCTAATAGTACTGACCAAACGATCTTAAAGTTCATAAGGCAATCAATCCTAGCAGACTTAATATCTGAATGGCATTCAATCATTCAAGATTCAATCTGCCGCCAGATATGAAGACGCTAGTGATGAGTTTCTAGAGGTATTAGCTACAGGGATGTCATTTAAACTGCCATCTAAATCCAGAAGATGCCAGCTTCTGATGAAGACTCCAAGGCAGTAAGCATCGGCGGTGGATATTATGCTGAAGTATTGGTGATTAAATACTTCTTTTCAAAAAGGAAAATGGACGAATGAAAGTGCCCAACATAATTAATGAAAAATCGAATTTGAAGGAAAACCCGACAAAATCAATGCTGCATTTATTCACTGGTGTGATCGAACCAACACCTGGTTAAGCACTTTTCTGTTATAATCGTGACAAGTTTCAACATCGCCACACAGCTGTGGAGAAACCATGCATACAGTAGTAAACTCTAAATTTGAAAATGTTTGGGATAGTTATGGTTCAGGAAAAAATTGCACAATTTCAACAACAAAATTCTATTTATGACCTTATTAAAAACAATTTTCTTACGCAACATTAATTTTCTGTGTAGAAAAAATCTACTCCATTATACTCATCACCACAAACTACAGACTATAAGCAGTATGTACCTAATAAAGACTATAGGAAGCATCATAGCAGAGATATAACATCAAACTTTATTTTCAGTATTTTTTTCTTGTTTGCTTGTTTTTCAGCCTCGTAACCGCAAGGCACTCTTTCAAAAATATGTCAGAAGAGCAGATACTAGTACAAGCCGGGGTACAAATAAAACAATTTTATTCGTAGAGAGATCACATGCCGACCCCAAAGACCGAATTTACGTCCACCAATAAAAATATTTATTTTTACGAGTGGCTTCTTTGTTAAAAAATAATTCCGATTTACGTGCACCGGCTCCCGATTCGTCGGGCACATACGCAGTTCCTTTCTTCTTCCGCCTCTTCTACCATCGTAACGACGTTCTTTTACGACTCATAGACATGAAATTAATTATATTTGCTCCGGTGACACATTCCCGCAAAACACAATGTTGGTTTACGGATCGATATTAGTTACAGTAGCAGTGTGTGTGTGGTATATCAGCGTCTTCTTAGATTTATTTTTCTCAATTGTTTCAAGAATTATCCACGGTAGTAGCTTCAAACTTTTGAATCAAACCTACCCTAAAATAATTTGAATTTGAAATTTGATCTATCTGTGGCGTTTTCTGTTACCTGCTTATACCTTTGGCAACAATGTCTAAATCAACTGAAATAAGTAATCATAAGTAATCAAAATTTAGACTTATCAAAAAGGTGGTGTGACCGGTCTAATACTGTTTCATTTGTTTTTTGGAAGACGAATGTTCTCAAATTCTCTAGCAACAGCGTAGCATAATTCTACAGACCTTGAGTTTGGAAAATTTACTTTTCTGACTTATTTTATGCGCCAATTGAAAATTTTAGTCCATTTCATATATGTTCTGAAAAATTGTAATTGAGAAACCCTAGATGATCATTGCAAAAGGTCAAACTGCATTTGGTTGAAAGCAACGTTGCCAGCACATGCAACCGAAAATCTAATACGTCCTCGATGTGACCTTAATTTTACCTTGCCCAGGACGACTAACATTTCTCAACATGCAAAAGAGGCACTCGTACATCTGTTTGACTACTTACCCACATGAGATCTATATTTGACCAAAATCCGCCAGACCAGATCTGTGTGTTTTGACGACCTTATCAATGAATGTCAATGTCATGGAATCTATGCTTGTTATGGAATCCCCAGGCCCAATAGATCAGGTTAACTCGAGTTAACAATCCATTATTTTCGAGGTAGAGTGAAATTTTTTGGTAATGTTAAAAGTCCATTCTGTATAATCTGCTCCGGGAGATTCCAATTGAAATACAATACGATCAGTTCAAAAGAAAACCACTACCTACATCTCTTGGGCTTTACACCCAAATCAATCGTACAGATACCCAGAAATTGTTACGGTGTTCCAATACTTCTTGGGTTGATAAAATTGCAAAAGATCGAAAATGCATTGATCACCTATGGATAATGTTAATGACGAGATATTTTTAGAGTCAAGTCTTTATTTGATTGACTCCTAGAAGGAATTTTCAATCTTCATCCCACGTGCAACCGACAAACTCATACTGCCAGGCTGTGGCAAATGATATAATTTGAACTCAAAAACTCAAAATCATAAGAAGCGTGATTAACATTTCTAAAATTCAAAAGAGCTCACTCAAACATGTATAGACGCAAGCAAACTTCTACGCTGACCAACATCTTTTTGACTATTTATCCAAGCCCCACAACCTAACTTGTAAGAAGCCAACCCAAATGAATGCACAGGCACACAGGCACATGGCTGTTCGTTAAACTAGGCGACAGACTAGTCTTTTCAAATTAAAGAATTTACTGTTTTGGTGGTCTTATTAGGAAAGGAGGTGACATCATCCAATACCAGAACATAACTTAAAATCTTATTCTGCTGGCATTCCATTTTTGCTGTTGTATTCGACGATGGGTGATGTATTTCTGCTTTTAGCCCCATGGGTTTCTACTTTTATAAGCGCATTTGCACTAGTGTTAACATTTCTGGGGCCAAACCTTTCCATCGTGAACCAGAAACATTTCAACATGGACGCATAAGTTTGTTGATGGGATCTGCAAGATGTGTGTTGGCATCTCTGTGAAGAATCTATGGTTGCCCAAGCTCGGACTGGCTCGAAGTTGATAGACCACAAACATTTCATTATTGTGATGACGCTCTTGCAGCTGTGGCTCTTTCTTGTACAGAAAACGGTGACTCAATTTGAAAATCAATCAAATCCCACTCAGTCAGGAAGGAAGAAGGCTTAATTCCAGTCTTAAGAAGTCATGTGGATAAATGATGATGGCCAGAGCTGCATTTGAAAGGGTTTATTGGTTGGACACCCCATTAATCCAGCTTCGGGTTGGGAAGCTCAACGAATGTGCTGTTAATCTCAGTTCCAGACCAGAAACTAAGACCATGTCTTATTGTTGGCAGAAGCTACCAGACAAGAAGGACTGGGAGAAAGGCCCTCCGATAAAAGCGGACTCAAACTGGTATACAGACGGCTCCAAAACCGAACATGGCGTAGGAGCCGGCATATACGACACAGCGGTGTTTCAAGCTGAGGTAGCAGCAATCCATCATTGCGTCAGAGAAGTGGAAAGATGGACCGAGGTCGGTAAAAGCGTCGCCATCTTCTCGGACAGCCAAGCAACACTTAAAGCGATTAGTTCTGCAAGTGTTGACTCCAAACTGGTTTGGGACTGCGTTAATGCCCTAAACGAGGTGGGTTCCCAAAGGAAACTAATTTTGGCCTGGGTTCCCAGCCACGAGGGTGTGAAGGCTAATGAGGCGACAGACGACCTGGCGAGACAAGGCTCGTCCAGGCAATTCGTAGGGCCGGCCCCGTCCTTCGGCACCACCAAATCACAAATCAGAAAATCCATCAACGAATGGATTCACAGTAGGACCAGGGATTGGTGGCGAAAATCACCTGATTTTCGCCACCAATCCGGCCCTACGAATTGCCTGGACGAGCCTTGTCTCGCCAATCCCTGGTCCTACTGTGAATCCATTCGTTGATGGATTTTCTGATTTGTGATTTGGTGGTGCCGAAGGACGGGGCGGCCTTTGCCTGTCTTTGCCCAGGTGGGCAAAGACAGGCAAAGGAGTTCCTAAAAGAACATAAGCCTGAATTCACTAGAGACCTACTAGATAAAGACAGGAAAACCGTCAAAATGTTAGTAGGCCTGTTGGCAGGTCACTGCAGACTAAATAGGAATATGTACAACATAGGCCTAGCGGAAGATGCATTGTGCAGATTCTGCAAGGAGGAGGAAGAAACCCCAGTCCATGTGCTGTGCCACTGCGAAGGCCTGGCAAGGTTTCTTATTTTGGGCACAGAGTATCCCACAGCACTAAGCTACACACTGGAGCCGCCCTCAAGGACCTTAAGCCTCATAAAGAGGGTAAAGTTAGAGGGCACCTTCTAGGATTACTAGGAGTACCGTAGGGCCATCCCTAATCTAATATAATCTAGCAGAAAGCTACTAAAACTGTCTATAGCATAGAGTAGCAGAGTTGAAATTTTCAATAAAAAAAATGAGCAAAATATTTAAAGATAGAACAAGCATTGGAATCAAAATTTCGTTTACTTGTTCTAAAAAATAGTTAAGTATCAACCATATCGAAATAAAAAAGAAAATCTCTCGTTTATGTCAAGATAACGATTTTATCAGTCGATTTAAGGCGATTTATTCAAATATAAAACATGACTTCCCTTTTATATTATAATAAACCAGAATCTACATAAACTTACGAGCAATATATGTAAGTATATATATTACATATTACGTGTACGTAAAATCACATTATACAGCTATTTTGAATATTAAATAATACCACAGAGTTTCCGTTTGGAGAAATTTAGAAAGCCATAATCGTGATTTATGATAATGGCGTTTTTAATTTAATGCCTACCTTTATCCCTGCAACGGCGGTACGATAAAATTAGACCCTACGAAAGATTTAGCCAATAAAAATTTATATTTATTCGGTGGAAATGGCCTCATAGAAAAGTTCTAACTGTTAACTAAGATCGTGAAAGTTTTCTCATTTATTCTATGTATCTGTGCAGTGTGGCTGGTAAGGGTGCATTGTCTGTGCATTTCTATAAAATAACTTATGTACTACTAACCTTACTGTACGAAGTCAATGCTTTCTCCAGATTGTCACTTTTAACTTGATTATTAGCCTCTTCGAACCAAAGTTTAGACTGCTTCTTTTGCTGCTCTATTTTTATCATGGACTCGCTACGACTTCTCCGTCTACCTCCCATCTTGATCTGTTCCTCTAGAAATTATTACTTATATTAGTTTAGTAGCAATCTCGTTATTAATAAAGTCTACAAAACAGACAAAATCCATTATTCGTATCGGGAACGATTAATTTTCGTTTTTGTCATGCTAGAAAACATGTGATATATGACATCTTTATTTGGTTTACGTTATAATCCATAATGCCGCGCTGTTAATCAAATTCCCTAAAATCTACGGCCTAGAGTCTATAATACATACGTATATATCACCTTGTAATTTAATTTACACGCTATTAACGTTTTTCGGCGGATACCACCGGGGGCGCCAGTAATTTGAAACAATAGTGGTACAAGGTAGTCGTTATAGGTATAGAATGTTTAATCAATCTAGCATTATCTAAATTTCATTCCGTTAGGTTGTTTTAACGATATTGGTTTTAATAATATGCTTTGCTAATCGCTATAATTAATTCGGATATATTCAATTCCAAATTAAATTAATAATTTATGACGTTATATTTCCATTCTATAATCGGTAATAGGATTAAACTACATGCGCTGAAATACCAACATGAAAAATTAGGTAGAAAGCAAAGTAGTATTGTACTGAGTAATTAATACGAATCAAATTTGAACACCAAATTATCAGAATGCGAAATAATAGTTGTTGGATCACATTTCTGTATCACTAGTACCTACACTGAAGTAGGAAAACAACTCTGAATACCTTTTTCGTGTGATAAATTACAAATAATGCCATAATGCAATTAAGCCTTATGTAAATGCCATGAAGAAGAGTGAAATAATCGCAAAGGATAGAGGGTGGGTTGTCAGTGAGGCAAACAGCGGTATTTTATAGCTCAAATTAGAATAAAATGGCAAGATTCATGGTACAATTAACAGAAATCCAGGATCAGAACGTTCGATAGTGTCAACTGCTGACCAGTCCAGTTTCAACAATAGTTGATGCACATAGCACATGACGAACAATTTTGGTTTTAAATCCTCATATAGTAGCAATCTTTGATTCTATTTTTTACCATAAAAATGATTAAATTCACACTAGGCAATAAAAACGGTTCTATTCTTTTCTGACTGCAACTGTACAAACGCTATTTAGGTTCCAAAATTATGGATATAAAGTGTAGACGGCTTAAGAGATAATTCCAAACATCTGTAGCATTGATTAAAGCAAGATGTAATTATTTCAATCAAATTATTTGGTAGAGAGGATAGCCAAAAAGACCACACAAAAATTATCAGGGAAGGATTCGTGAGGCATACGCCTCAGCTTTCTGAAGGTGACAAAACCTAGGACATCCCCCTAGACCATATGCCAGGGAAGCTTAGCTTTGTGAAAAGATTTTTCACAAAGCTTAGTACCAATTGGATGAAACCACCATCTTGAAACTCATTAGCAACGCCATCAAAGAGTACCATCTCCTTTAATAGATTTCAAAGTACTTTAGACACTATTCGTAGGATTTTAACTTTAAATAACAAGAATCAACAAAGAATCTACACTAAAGTCAAGACAAACAGCTAATTAAATTTAAGTTTTTTCGTCTTGAAATTTCAAGGGTTTCCACGTCATTGGAACTATGGACCAAAAATGAATCCAAGTTGGATAAAAATGTTCTAATTTTAATTATAATCGTAGAAAGACAGGACCTTTAGCTGTTTAGCTAAATGCTTTTCTAAACTTAGTATGTACATACAGTAGAATCTCTCAAACTCGACCTGGACGGGACTATGTGTGAGTCGGGTTTGCAAAAACGTCGAGTACTAAAAGGGAAATGATATTTGTATAGGAAAGAAAATTAAAACATTGCAATGATCGGTTTCCGATTCTTTTTCTTCAACTCTTTCTTCTTCTTCCACTTCTTTTTCTTCAGCTTCTTCTGAGTGTTTTTTAATATTAGGCCAAAGTTTCAACAAGACTTAGATAATGTTGTGGGAAGAATGTTATCCCAAGCTTTTGCTATCATGTAAATAACATCCTTAATGTTAAGAGATTTAATTGCATCTATTAAACCAATTCCATTCTCCATTTTTTCCAGTAGGACTTGCAAGAACGATATTTTCTCTTCATACATTCTATAACCCCTGGTCTAGTGGTTGGATCAACGTGGTTACATTTGCCGGTAAGGAAATTGCTTTTATTTCGCCCTCCGTCAACTCTGTCACATTTGGATGTGACGGTGCATTATTCAAAACAAGTAGGGCTTTCTGGGGAAGACCCCTCGATCTTGAATGTTTTGTAAATTCATATCTTTGAGCCCGATAATGAACTGGCAGTGACAACAAATTTATATTTTCAAATGCTCTCGGTTTCTGTGATTTGCTGATAACAAAAAGAGGAAGTTTGTGAGTCCCACTTGCCCTACTGCATGGAGCAACAGTTATCCTTTCCTTGTATAATTTGAACCCACTTAGCTGCGTTTCTTGTTTTGAAGCGAGAGTTTTCTGTGGTAGCATTTTATAATTCAGCCCGGTCTTATCTATGAATGTTGTAAATTTGTTCAGCAGTCAATTCGCTATCTTTTATGACATCATCAAACTTTTTAATGAAATTTTCGGAAGCTACGTGATCAGCTAAGTTTTTCCCCAGAAATTGTGACCTGATGAATTCCGTATCGTTTTGTCCATTCGTTCAACCATTCCTCACTTGCTGTAAATTCCGAGTGAGGGTCAATCGTTTTATTAAGAGCACTCGCCTTTTTGCTAATTAATGGTCTTTGTTAAAGGGGTTCCTTTTAATCGTTCCTGACTAAACCAAATCCGTACCTGCGGTATTCTTAAGGAAAATAGCTTTTCTATGAGCAAGAAAATTAAACTTATCGCTTCATCTAAAACATCCAGCTTTGGTTTTTTGATTGTTTTCCTGGCTTCTAAACCAACCTCCGATTCTACGGTTGCTGTTGCAGACTGCAAAGTGTGTCTATTTTTTCTCCAATCCTTCTATGCCGTGATAACGATATTTAAATTTCTCGCAACATTTTTGACACTTTCATCCTTATCTAGCCTATCAAGTTTTTGTTTTAACGAAGAAGTAATATTTTTTCGCTTACTACACATTTTCAATATGATCGGCGAACATCTAATTGCAAACTGAGTTCTCTGAAAAGTTGTACAAACGTGAAAAATTAAGAAATCGTTTGCATCTACAGTCGGGGTCGGGTTTAGGAGAGGAACGAGTGTCGGAAGGTCGGGTTTGAGAGGTTCTACTGTACATTTAAGATCAATTTGGTAACTATTGTTATGTTATTATTGTTATTATTCATACTATCTCCTTATTCATGTTAGGAGTGTTAACTTAAAATAATAAAAAAGAACATTAAATTAAATTGAATTAAACAATTAGGTATATTAATTAATTAATTATTAATTAGTTAAAAAAAAATAAAAAATAACTCCAGCCAACGGCGTGCACGAGAACCCAGATTATAATGTGAAAAATTTTATTCTTCAAAATTTATTGTAAAAACACATCACAAACGCACATCATATACAATTACATCTATTTCGGCACAACAAACATAAAATTCAAGCTGGAATTACGAAAATCATCTTTAAAAAATATCAAGCAGTACATTTGGCAATTTACGGAGTGGTAGGCCTGGGTGAAACGGAAAAACAAAAAGGAGGGGATAGTTGTTGACAAGTTTTGACGACTGACAGAAAAAACGAGTCACGAAAACCTATTTGAATTACAATACAACGTTTGAAAACAAGTAAAAGTGTAGAAGTGCCCATTAGACCTTCAACCATCAAAATTAAACTAGTGAACAGTGAAGAAAACCCGAAAAAAGAATAATAAGATTGGAAACGGCAGGAAGGAGATTGCAACGCGCACAAGAGGATATCGGATACAAAAAATACACACACACATTTAATTAATTCGGAAATTACCAGGTAAGGGTTGTGGGTGGGTTATTTAGATAACCATTGTAAAAAATTTAATATTCACATTATAATCTGGTTCTTCCTAAACTGTTCATATTTTTTATTTTGCGTCATTAGTGACACACAACACTATTTATACAGTGCTCTTTTATATGCTCAATATTCTTCTTAAAAATTACATTTCGTTAAATAGAAATGGCTACTTTCAAAGCCTAAACTCATTGATTTAGATCTTCTAGTTATGATGAAATAAACTAGATCAATTTTTGCTGTTTTACAAGGTAAAGTGCCAGCAGGTCAACCAACCTTACAGATTATTATGAGTGTATTTGATTTTGTTTCAAAAAGATTAAACCAAAACTTGTGCTGAGATGTGCTGGACCTGTGGAATCAATTTCTGTGGAGATACTGTTATTTTGTTCGAAATGACTTTTTCGAGAACTAATGGTTCTGGAATAGTACTGGAAAGTCTTAGAAAGTTAGAAGATTAATTTTTGTGAAGGACGCAAAACCAAATGGGAAAAATAATGTATTTTTATACTAAACAAGGATAAAAAGAAACAGTTTAATTGTAAAGATTTGCTTACTTATTACCAAGATTTTGCAATTTTGGAAATTTCAACTACAAAATTACAAATCCATTGTATTTTTAGATCTAACAGAGGAGGCATAACACCACCATTTTAAATAAAATACCAATTGACAATAGAAAAATCGTTAAAACAAATAGATTTTGTAGGTTTCCCTAGCCAAGTCCTCAGTGGAGTTTTCTTGGCGAGAAGAAAATTTCAGAATCCATGTGGCTACTCTGCTAGACTCTAGACTAAAACTGTTTTTAACATTTATAATTGATTTAAAGATTTTTAGACTATATTAGCGCTTCTTTTAACGCTATGGCGTTTCGCTTTGATTATATCAAATATCGAATAAAGTTTACTGTTATGATCATTCATCGAGTGTGGTATTCAGATCATTAAAAAATCTACATCGGATTGAAGCAACTATTAACACAGAAGATATTGTAGAAGAGACGCTTTTATAACGACAATGAAACAAGATTTTCCTCCTTAATCATCTCAAAAAATGAATGGTAAACCACAAAACACCGCTTATGGAATCAGTCCTGATTTGTCTCCAAAACTATGTACCTATATTAAACTGGTGCAAAATCTGCAGAAACTTTACCAAAATTTGGTCAATATCAATTTTATACCCAACGATGCATAATACCTGCAACCAATGGTACTTTTGATGTCTATTCTCTTTCATGTTATACTGCAAAATCTGCCATACTATACTTTGCAAAGTACATATTTCAATAATCTATTTAACTAAACTATTCGTCTTCGACCAAAGAATGCATTATATAAACACTAGACACGGGTGCATTAATCGATTATAAATATGAATCCTAAATAAGCATGCATTACAGCCATAAATCCTAAACAGAAATGTACGCAAATATCTATTTATCATGATATATCCTCCTATCTTCATACGTACATATACATATGTTTATACAAGAATCTGATTATACCACAAATTAACGTTCAAAACTTTATCAATTAAATAAGAAAAAATATTATGTTTTCCAAAACATTCGTATCATAGAGAGAACGCAAAATTGATATCTAATTTCAGAAGGAAACTTGGCAAGGGTTGCATGTCAACGTGTATTACATATCCATAAATGTCTGGGAAGTTTATACATATATACACGCATATAAGTACATATATCTCATTGTTATAAATAATCCTTTCGTTGCCAGGAACATTCGCGTTTTTAATTTAATTTTTACGAGCACTTACGTCAAAATTTATCAACGAAAAAAATAATAAATATTAATTCTACTTCTAACTTTAATTATTAACAATTTATACTTACTTTTTCCTCTGGAGGACTCTTACTACATGAAATGCGCTAAACTACAAAATGTTCAACGATCCGACGGACGCAATCCACCTGTCCCCGCATTACGCGCCTAATCCAGCTGTAACCGTGTTTATAATTTCGAATGCCCGGGAATTGGCGGTGAGAGTGAGTGGCGAGTATGCTAAAGGGATTAGAAACGACTGATTACGAAAAGCAAAACCCCCGGTCTAGCCGGCTCGTGGCCACGTTAAAACCGCCGTATAACAACGGAGACGGTGATCCCCGTGGAATGTTACCTGCCTTGCCTCGGAGATAATGATGGGGGGCGGTGCTATACGCGATGCAAAATGAATGAATGTTGGAAATATTGCTTAATGACGGATGAATGAACATCATCAAACGCTGATGCGGCTGTGGATATACATATATATGTATATATAGATAGGGGGGAAAGATAGCCCCCCTCGTCGTTGGCGTGCCGTGAGTAACAACCGGTGACGGTCAATTAAGTCTTCGACTTTGTGTGTTATTAAATTAGGGCGAATATAATTGAATTTCCGTTGTTTTTTTTTGGAGAAAATTTTCCAAAGTACCTACTGCAAAAATGGGAAATTTGGGCACAACAACAAAGACTCCTCGATTAGAGGAGCATCTTTATTGACGAGATCCATAACTATTGGCTAATAAAAATAATTCTTCTTCACTAAGGCTCTAGCTTGCGTACTTTTCAACAAAGGCACTGCTACCAAGTCTTATATTTGATCCACTTTTAGACCAGATTTTGCACGACTTATAATACCAGACCTAAACCACTGCAAAACTAGCTCAAGTCCAAACATTAGAACTTCACTCATCTCCAATCTCTCTCTCACTAATCTTTCTGGTAATGGCACGAGACAAGTTTAACGTAAATCTTAGGATCTCCTGTCAACATTGAGTAAACCAATCAGATTGTACAGCTTAGACACTTTTTAGAACTGCAGTTATTTTTGCCATATTAATTGGCAATATGAGAACAAGGACCAGATCCACTCCTCTTAAAACTTGGACAAAAGCTTGCCTAGAAGACCTGCCTGCTAAAGACATCATTGGAGGAAGCAATGGAAGGCTTTCAATTCTGACACCCAGGGCCTTGTGACGGATTCATCTATAAGAATTGATCTCCCCAGAGGGTTATGGGGCACTCTGAAAGGAGTACGTACCAATTATAGCCGCTGCGAATGCTGGAAGCAAACATTAGGAGTCTCTGATAAGCCCAATTGCAACTGTCTTCACCAAACCATCCACCAATCCACTAGATGTCATTCATCAAGCCAATAATGATGTGATAGCATGGGTCTCAACATTGTATATTTAAATATAGCGCTAATGCCCACCCACAAGACCTAATTATGATTAGCTGTAACATTATTATACTAGTGTTCAAAATTTTTTTATTTAGAGCAATTTCTGCATTGAAACATAGCAAAGAAGAATAAATAAGCAAACAACGTGACAAGCACAGGAGTTTGCTCACTTAGAAGAAATACTTCAAAACCTCCAAAACGATGAAGCAATGATATTCCATGGAAATTGCTCCTAAAAGAACAAATTGCACCGGCACCTCCACCAACAGTTGTAGCTAATTTAACAGTAAATATTTCTTTCCAAAAGCATGTGCACAATCAAAATTTAGGACTAATAGAAGAAATTAAACATGCAGGTTTCTTAATGGCATTGCTGCAAACCATTGCACAAACAAGCATATTTAAAACGAAAAAATAAATAACTAAATTTCCTAATTGACGTCATCTATCATCCAAACGTCACCCATTAACCTCTATATTTCCCGGCACCATTTTTCATGTTTGCTTCCGAATCCATTTGTACTGTTTGTTCCCTTTTCGTTGGTCATTACACGTTTTTTACTTTTTATCTCTTTTTTTTTGCCCAAATTTACCGAGCAAGTTTCAATGCTTGCTCGACACATTTACCATTCGGCGAACCGACGATAGCGTATTAAAACCGAACACACTCTGAAATGGGCACGCCATCTGTCTACAACAATAAGTGCATTACTTGATATTACGGTTTACGGGAATATAAATTGCGGTTATTACGTTGACGGCAGTAATCGATGGACAAGACCTAGCGAATTCGAAACCATAAACATGATGTTAATTCATAACGTTGGCCCATCCCACAGCTACTATGATCGCGTGCGAGGCATCCACCACCACCGTGGCAACCGGTAGACATGCGAACCTGAATTGGAGAAACGTTTCTTTACCGTTTCTGTTATTATTGCGTTATCCTTTTTCTGAGAAGTTTGCCCGTCTCGTGCCACGAGGCCTTCCGTCGATATTTATTTCATTTGCGATTTAATTGGTGTATTGTTTTAAGTTGTACAGTCAACTACAAATTAAATGTGACTCAAATGTGTATATAGAAGTTACCCTTCATGGTACGTGGTGATGGATGGTTTATGATTTTTGGCACCTATCTTTCAAATGCCTCCTTGAGATTTTCTCTTGTGCCATCATAGATTTCTCTATCTACAGACAAATTTTTGCCCAATTGCCTCAACAGATACGTCCGTAGTAAATGCCTCCAATAGGCCAAACTTACGATGACACACTAGGGAACACAGTATTCGTTCATGATGCCACGTGTTTCATTTGGCTTTAGCCATCGGATTTTCTTTATTCTTTTATAGAAATATTTGACGTACATATACATATTTTGGACTATTTCTTCAAGATGATGGTTGCACAGTACATTCACACTTGATTTTCACTCTAATAGGAAAAGAATTTGCAGTTATTTCTTGATTTTATTCCTGATGAAGATTCTGCAGCTGTTGCCCAAATTGTTCCTACTACAACAGGCCTATTTCTGTCCTTTCAACTATGTACATCATTAGTACTGTGATCTGCTTCAAAATATACATATGTGGGGCAGTCGCGTAGCCAGAATTTTGGTTTGGGAGGGGCCCAAAAGGGTTGAAGAACTAAAAAAGGAACGAAAGTTTTGAAAAAGTATATTTAACAGTTTTAAATCATCCAAATTTTGACAGTTCTCACAGTTGATAATAAATAGTTAATAATTAACTACTCACTTTTATTTAAAGAAAAAAAATAAAACCAAATATTCTAAGACTTGAAATAATAATAATAATTATACTAAAAAGTTTAGTCGCCTCTTACTTTTTGTAGCAAACATGTTCAAAACAACATCATGATCAATTTTTAAATTTCGATGAATCGACAATAACGTTAAACCGGTTAAACGATCCTCAGTGATTTTATTTCGTAGGTATGTTTTAAGTCGTTTTATTGTTGAAAAGCTTCTCTCGACTGATGCCGTTGAAACAGGTTATTTCTTTTGAAAAATAAATTGTATAACTCGCAACAAACATTTATTTTTAATACAACAAATAATGCTCTAACGGTTACAGAGCCCTACAACCGACTACCGAGAACCTGTTTGCCACTGCGCCTGTCAGATGTAGTGTGAGTGTGCAGTGTTGCAATAGATACTTATTTCCCTCAGATCTATTAATATTTATCGTTTCTACTGAAAAAGTTTATTTTAATATTTTTCAATAAAATTCGATTTGTGGATATAGTACAATTGGGGGAGGGGGGAGGCAGGCCCCTCGGGTCCTCCCCTTGGCTACGCCACTGATATGGGGGCAGGTAGGAGCTCCAATTTATATATTTGGGGGTGAATATACAAATTGGAGCTCCTATTTCCTTACTCATACCTTTTAGTTATGTCTCCTCTAGTTGAGGCACTTATATTGTTTCAATATTTCAATATTTTGATATGTGTTTTGTGTTCCTCCCACTTCGCGCAGATCCGTCCCCTATTTTATGACAGACAGTAGTAGGTATGGGGGGCACTTGCTCCACCCCTCCCCTTTCACCCTCCCCACCTCTCCTACCTTCGGTAGATATCGGCAACCAATTCAAATAACTCCCACGAATATGGCGCGAGATTTGAATTAGCTGTTATGATTTAACTGCTGCCTGATGTGATTTATTATGGCCAAACAGCTTTCAAATAGACATACAGTTACCTTTTCCGGCTGAACAACTTTCGAGCAGATAGCTGTTAAGCGGTTTAATCATAACAGGTAGCAGTTTAATCATGACAGGTAGCAGTTAAATCACCACAAGTAGCACTTAAATTACCACAGGTAGCAGTTAAATCCCAACTGCTATTTCAAATCTCGCGTCATATTCGTAGGAGTCTTTTGGATTGGTTGCCGATATCTAGCCCCCGTTCCAGTGTTGCCAGGTTGGGCGATTTCTGACACAAAATCGCGACAACTTTTTTGAAGAAGTCGAATGTCGCAAATTGGGCGATTTTAAATTGTTCAGGTTGCGCTTAATTTGGTTAATTTTATTATTTACTGTACAAAATATACATCTCAAAACATTATATGTTATAGGGAAATTTTAGTACATTTCATTGTGCGTGGAAATTAATAAAACATGTCTACTTTAGTTTGAAAGTTTCGTAAAATTATTTTTGCGATTTTGGGCGACTTGGAAGTTGTATGTTTGCGATTAGCGCGTCAAAAATCTGTCAACACTGCCCCATACCTCACCATAGCTACTGACAGTTCTAGTCATTTCGATTATGCTTATTTCTTCCTTGAACGCCTTAGCATTTCGAGTTACATACCTTCCTCCAAGTTTGGTTTTGCCAAGCTTTATCAGAACGCTGGCAATGGTTCTCCTAATCTGATCTATAGCAAATAGCTTTTATTAAAATTAACTGACAGAGTATTCAATGATTCATACATACATAGTTTGTAAGTTTTGAAGTTTAAAGAGTCAGTCAATTTCCACTATATTTTTAATGCAATTATCATTCCCTATTCTTGCATTCAGTAGAATTTCCTAGACATTACTTTTAATAAATTCCTAGTAGATTCTGTACAAATTTCAATAGCGTGACTGCCTGCACTTACGCATTATAAATATTTTGAATATGTAGTGTTGGCTAAGGATCGTCCTATTATAACTTTAAATAAATGAGATTGAAATACGAACGAAAGGCATCTAAACTTAGAAGTAAAATAAAGGAAAATAAATGGCATTGTTGGCTGTGTTGTTATAATTCGTTCAACCTAAATCACCTTTAAATAATGACTAATTTAAATACCCCCATCATTTAATTATTTATTAATCATGAAACTTGTCAAACCTACGTTAAACCCTCCATTCTACTAAAACTCACAAAAAAAAATTATTCACTCCAATTAAAATACAGATCGATATATGTACATATAACGAAAACAAATGCCTCTGTAGGTAGATACATACATGTATGTATGTATGTATATGTCCATAAATGTACCATAAATTCTAATTTTTGCGAACACCTATACGTGTAGCTTATATACTAAATACGAAACAAAACAGAATACGTTCATTTCCGCATCGTGCCAAAGCCCCTATTGTGTATTTACACTCGCTATAGGAAAATCTGATTGAAACTGGAAAGTTTTCTAGTCGGCGTAAGGCGTTATCGGCTAAAGTATCGCACAAATTACAACGTTCTCCAATGCGCCGATCTTGATACAGCTTGATGAATCGGTTCTCACCTGCCACGCATAAACTATGCAAGTTAGATGTATGTGATTTGTGCATGCACTAAAGTACTCGTTCATACATGTATACATATAGCCAAGATGTATTTTTTTTTTTCGGCCGAAAAATCGTAGGTTTGGAATTTATTGCTGCTCTAAATATTTACTGGAGTGAGAATTATATATATTAGATAACAATGTTGCAATACTTCAATATATACGAGCAGAAAGACCAAGGATTAGTGCTGTTCAAGTTGCAAGGGTTCTTCAGTTTTGGCTACAAGGTACGATTTTTCTTTGCAAGTAATGGCTCATATGAAAATTGAACGCAAGTGGTTGTCTTGTATTTTATGGACAGATGAGGCTCATTTTCCTCTGAATGGTGGAATCAATAGTCAAAACTGTAGAATCTACTCTGCAGAAAATCCACAAGAAATTGTTCAAGAAAGTCTTCCTGAAAAGAAAGTCACCGTTTGATGCGGCTTTACAGCTGATTTTATCATTGGTATTTTGGCGTATTTCTACGAGGAAATGCAGAACGGATAGGCGTCGACAAGACAAGAAATCATGTCTTGATAACAATTTCTTGTCTTGTCTTGAGAAAATATCAAGAAATTTAAAAAAATTTTGTCTTGACGTTTTGTTGACATCTTATACAGTCTTGCTCATATTTATTAGACACTTCCACTATAAACGCCAAAAGTGATGACCGATAAACAAAAAGCGAATCGAGTGACAATTTTTCAGTAGTGGAAAAGGCAACTGCAACGTAATCCACAGTTTTTGAATAATTAATAATAATACGATATTAATAAAAGAGGGTTCGGATAACGTTTATCAACCCAAGCTTTGGCTTGAACGTTTTTTTCCCCTGTCAAAAAGCAATGATCGATCAACTTTCGGAATTGCTTAAATGGAGTCTATTGTTTTGAAAATCTTAAAAGTAGCGTCACTAAAACTGCTCTAACTTGAAAACTACTGGTCGGATTGTCATGAAACTTTGGCAGATGTCGTAATAATAAAAAAGTACTTCTTGCATAATAATAATAATATGACTTTGTGATTCCCAACCAAAGATTTCGGTAAGTGGGCTCTCTCACCATCTAATTTGGCATCTACAGTACGACAGCGAGCCAAAATCGGCTCTTGAAGCGAATTTCGTTACATGGTAGGAGAAAGTCATGAGGAGATCTCTATAGCAACCTTTTAGTACAGCATTCAGTCTAAGAATTTACAAATAAACTATCTGTAAAAACATTTTCGCTTGTTCTATTCGGTGGATAGGGTTGGTGTCTAATACATATGAGCATGGCTGTATCTTGTCTGATATAACATCGAAAATCTAAATAATTGCAAGATATCATATAAAGAATGGGTTCTGATCAGCAAATTTTGTCAGTATCTGAGAAGCTTCAAAACACTTTCTTCAATACTCCAAGGGGAAAAATATTGCACACTCCAATTGGTCGTAATTTGAATCGACTTACTTTTACACAAACTAGAAATATGGGTTCATTAACTTGATAATAAAGTTGATAGAGACGCTACCGATGAGCAAATAATTTACTGCATTCAAGCTGCGAGAAATAAAATACTGAAACACTATAACAAAACAAAGTGGATATATTGTATATTTCTTATTCTAGATCCTCGACATAAAGTCGAAACATTTTCCTCTTCTTCATGGGGAAAGCTTCTACGATCAGACGCAGTTCAAAAATTTGAAGAAATATTTAAACCTAGCTACTTTAATAAATTCGAGAATGATCTACAGAATCCAATACCAGAACCAGCACCAGCACTGAGTGTTAAGAAGAAGATCACGAATTTGATTTAGATATTACTTACCTATTTAAGAAAGCTACTAATGTAAGTCAGAATCTTGGAAGTATGAAATTGAAAAATATTTAAATGAGCCTAGGGCAGAAAATTCTGAAAATATACTTGATTGGGTGGAGAAGGCACGCAAATGTCTACCCGTCGTTATCGAAAATGGCCAAAGATTTTCTCGAAACGCCAGCAACATCTGTACCTGCGGAAAGGCTATTTTCAAGAGCAGCTTTAACAATAACAAAGCCAAGAAATCGGCTAGGCGTTGACTCCATAAGAAGTCTTATGGTCTTAAGTCATGGCTTATAAATTCCTATTTAAAAATGTGTTGAATTTTATATTTAAAAACTAGTTTGCAACATTAGTTTCAAGAACTTGGCGACCCCTAAGAACGGAGGAGCCGTATCTGTAACTATAAACGGCGAACGATACTTGCAACTGTTAAAGGATTATGTTATTCCACAGCTACAAAACGAGTACGATTTTTATGCAGGATGGAGCGCCATCGCACTTTTTTCGACCAGTCAAAGAATTGTTAACCAACGTTTTTCAAGATCGTATGTTAAGCAGACATTTTCGCAAATTCATGGCTAACAAGATCATCTGATCTGTAGGGTTATTTAAAAGGTTTAATGTTTAGTAGACCACCAATATCGCTACAAGAACTAAAAGATAATAATACGGCGAAAATTTCTGCAATTCAACCACAAAATGTTACGAAATGCTGTGTGCAATTTGGAGGAAAGGTTGGCAATCTTACAACAACAAAATAGACATCATATTGAGCAATTGCCGTAACTAGTTGGCCATACTAAGTAAATCCCATTCCTTAAATAATTAGATTTTGTTTATTTTTTTGTTATTAACTTAATTTATTAAAAAGTTATAATAATTCCCTTACTTTATGATGATATTTCCGTAACACCTGATGAAAGAAACCTAAATATTAACCGAAGGAAGAGCATAAATATGTATAACGTGTAGTAATTCATTTTAAAAAAGTATATTAAAAGCATATTACGCGGAAATCGCATCATTTCTCCTAAGAAATGCCAAAAACGCCTGTGCAAAAATCGCAATGCAATGATTGATGAAGATTAATCGCCAGACGGTTTCGTAGGAATTAATAATGATATCCATCACGTGATAGAAGTAACAGATGCTGGCTGTATACATAATTTCACAACGATACATTTCGAATAACTATTTAAAAATTTAGTCTTTAATATAGCCATCAGTATACAGATTGAAACTTAAATTATGTAAGAACCAATTCACCTTTTCTCGTTCTTTCAAAGTAGTTATGGAAAAAATGTTTAAGAAAATATTAACTCGGTTAACTTAACAAATTCTCCTTTTCCCTGACGTATATTTTATTAAGTGCAGAAAAGGGTATACGAAAAGTTTAAAAATTTAAGCGTTGAGATATTGCGGTTGTGTTAAAAATATTATAAGGGGAAAGGATGTTCTCGAAATTTATATCGTTTTAGTTTTAAAGGTATCGTACTAAAATGTTCTTTTAAATAATAAATACCTAAACGTTTGTATTAAATTGTTTATTATACAGGTATATACACTGTGGTCATTTTGAACTCTCCTGTGTTGGCAACAAAAGGTTCCACGATTATTAAAAATCGGGGAATATTTGCTTTCGTGAATTGTCCATACTGGATTTATGTGAAATGTCAAAACAATCTATTAGCTCTATTATGACATTATAGCAGTGACATACATTTTTGTATACAGGCTGGTTCACATTAAGTGCGCACAATTGCTATCTTCGTTATTATTGATTCTACAGTGAGAGTCAAAAATACAAATTCATTGTAACATGCCTCTGAAGAATAATTCCATCCACCATGTTCATCTAAGTTTCCACTTCGAAAGTAAGCAACCACGATGAAAGTGTCTTCCTCGATAGTAAACATCGTTACTTTAGTGTTGATAAACACTGCTTTTTGAAAGACAGTAAAATAAACAAATAATCGCACGAAAAAAATATCTACATACAATGACGCTACCCTACCAACACACTACTGAATTATTCGAATTCAATACAATTGACATTAGCTGATAGTTCCGAATTAAATATTACCAATTACAAAAGTTAAAATGACCTGCTACAGAGCTGCCAACTCAATCAGTATTTCTGACTGTCATTGTAGAAAGTTGGTTAAATTAGGAAAGAATTAGTGTTTTTGACCCTGATTAACATGCAGTTCGCGAAAAAACAACCGAAATTAAACCCAAACTGTTCCGGAAAATAAATAGAAAACTAATGAACACAACGCAAAATCAAAAAAACGGGCATACTATTTTGTTCTGTTTCAAGTGAAAGAAGCCTACTTACAGAATAAAAGTGTACCATTGACATCGACTAAAATCCACCATAACTACTTTGTTATTCGTTTTAGGACAATAGTGTATTAAACCTTTTATATTACAAATAAAGTTAGCATTCAGAATTTTTAAAAATATACAGTGTTCCATTTAAAAAAATTGTACATTTTGAAATTTCTCGAAAATGCGTTATTCAATTGTTTTTTCGTGACCTGCATGTTAATTAGGGTTAAAAACACTAATACTTTGCTAATTTAGCCTACTTTCTAGAATCAATAATAACGGAGATAGCAATGGTGCCCACTTAATTTGAATCAGCCTGTATACCCAATTTTTTCTACCTTGACTAACAATAATATCATAATATCAGCTGAATAATAGCTTCGTTATTACAATGTCAAAAATTAAAGTAAGAGTTTTGTAAGTCGTCTAATATATGCCGGTTCTGGACCGCCAATTTGTGAACCACCAAATTTAGCATTATTCTCCTTTTTTTGAGATCAAAACTACTTCTAGCGCTTAACAATTTAACAGTCGCAATAAACGGTACAAATATCTGTGCTAAAACCTCAGTAATTCTCTTGAAAATGCATAAAAACGATTATATTTTAAGCATTTATACCAAATTTTATCCATAAATTTACAGTCACAATTTTACTCGTTCACAAGCCAAACTTGTAAAAAAAAATGAATTTATTTAATCGCCACCAAATTGAGAACGAATATAAACGCCCATATTCTCTGTTAATGTAGCACAATTATCTTATAAAAAATTATTAGCATATCACATCGTTCACACCTCAGAATTAGATAAAAAAATGACATTATTTAATCGCCACCAAATTGTGAACGAGTCTAAATAGGTATATTCACTGATTTTTGTCTCATATTTAATCTTTTATCATATACTTTATGTATTACTATCAGGAAAGCATCCTAAGGCGAACGTAAACATGAACATAACGTAAATATGAAACATAGAACGTAACGTAAACGTAATGTTCTAGTTACATATTGTAATGTCTAACGTCAAAGAAAATAAGTGTAGATATACCATAAACAATTTTTTTTTATAAAAATATTTAACAGTACAAAATAAATTAGTTACATAATTGTTTTAAATATATAGAAATTGGAATGGATTCTAATCAATCTCAGTCAATTGAACAAGAAAACTCAAAATTAGTCTCTATCTTTATGTCCATGAGTGTATATAAAATTTTATTTTATTTAATTTTATTTATTTACGTACCTAGACGTACAGACAACCCAGGTTACATTATTTTGTTTGTCATGCGCGAACATATGGAGAAGAAAAATAGCATCAATCTTGAAAGCACTGTGAATTGTACCACTAAGTCCAAACGATTTTTTTCCTTGTACTATCTTGAAGCTCAAAAGTTTGAAAGATTGGCTCATTGCTGATGAAGAAATAAATATCCCCTTTTGTTAGAAAAAGCCCGTAAGGAAAGATTTTCAATATTTCCACTTTACTCTGAGGACCGCTTTGTCTTATTAAATTACTAAATATAATAGTTTATAAAACTGCTGTGCTTCTAAATCAAACCACTAACAAAAAAGATAATTTTTATTTAGTGCATAAACATCCTGCAATACTATAAAAATATTCAATCAATAGATACATGCTCTGACCCAAAAACAATCAATATCACTTCCCTCCTTCAAAAATACAATAAATTCATTTAACTCATAGTCCGATGAACGGTGACCTTAGTCTCGAACGAACTATCCAAAGACTCATTGTATCTCTCAATATCACTCTCAGAAGGCAAACTATTTCTCGCTTTAAATTCCAAATTCTGTTTCTTATTAGGCTTTATCCTCGAACCGAATCTCAACAATCTATTGGTTTCGGAATCGGCGGGAACAACTTGCAACACTGTATCTATGAGCCTGGCTTGCGGTGGGCGTGGTCTTGGATTGTTGATAACAATGAGGGCGTTGCGCTTTCTCTCGATAGCGGCGTTCTTCTTCATAAGCTGTTTAGCTTTTTTGTTGAGCAATTCTTGAGCTTCCGGATATTGGATTAAAGCGGCGTTTAAGTCAGCTTTGCTGAGTACGAATAAGTTGGAATAACCATGTGATCTGCAAAACGTACATTGTGAAAATTAACTCTATACTTATACATACGAATCACTCTGTATACAATGAATTGTAAATACTGCTCTATATACAATAAAGAGTATATTATATATCACGTAGTTACCACCCTATATATTACAGTCTGTAAATACACACCCTGTATACTATGTTTTATATACCGCGCTGTATATATATTTATTCATTTATTTACACTTTGTGTAAACAAATTTGTAAATGTTAATGACTGAAATTAGCTGACGTCACTAATATCCTTGAACTAAGTACTTTGTTTACATATTATACCTGTGCACATCGCTTAGTACGAATTGAGTCGTTGTTGCGGACGAACGTTTTGTCGAATTGCTGTCTGTTGAAATTAAATTATTCGCGATTCTTCTAACTACAATATTCCCCGCACGTATGTATGTACAGTAATTAATTAACGCCAATGAATCGGCGTTTTACCGGTAATAACTAATATGTTATCCATCGGATGTGTGCTGACGTCACAAATGTCCTTGAGTGACGTGTTTGTTTTGTAATTATCTCCGGAAGTCGCTCAGTTCGTGTTATATCGTTGTTGCGAACAGACGTATACGTGAATTACGGTTTGTGGAGGTTATTTTGTTCGCATTTATTCTAATTACAATATTCCGGTACGTTCGGCGGTAATTTATTAGTCGTTACTTTGTCATCCCAAATTTTCCGATTTTGTTTATTTAATTCGAATTGTGTTGTCGTGGTGACAACACCTATACTTGAGTTGCTGTCTCTTGGGGGGTTTAATTATTTTCCGGTCGGATTCAATGCATGAATACATTCCGGTCACTTAGTTTTTACTTACTATTGGACAAGCGAAGTATACGGTAGTGCAAGTACTATCCCTGAACTCATATGTTCGTCAGGTTCTCGCTTCTTATTTGACATTCGGATTCTTTCTGAATGGGTGCTCTAATGGCATAGTTCCGCTGACACCAAAATACCTCTGTATGAGGTCTATCAAATGGTTGGGAGTGTTTGGCGCCCATATGAGTATCGAAGTGGTAGGTTCAAGCTTTCGTATACCTCGTTTAGTCTAATTATTTGATAGTTATTACTAAAAATGTATTCATGTTGGATAAGTTGTGTCGAGTGTGAGTTCGAGTCCATCCAAGTTTAATGATGTTTGTTATGTTATGTTGTTCGTATTCCATCGTTCGTCCAAATTGTCTGTTTTCGATTATTTTGTTCGGATTGTTATATTCGTGGTTCGTCTAACTACAGTAGTTTCGTTAATACATCAATCACCCTGTATATAACATCACCCTGTATACAATGCCGCCCTGTCTACAACAATCTCTCTAAGACACACCCTGTATGCAAACTTTCTATATACCACCCTGTATATGTATATCTAATTATTTGTTTACACTTTGTGTAAACAAATGTCTGAACTTTAATGTCTTTTCAATTTGCTGACGTCACTAATATCTTGAACTAAGTACATTGTTTACATATACGTTTGCGCGTCTCAGTTCGATTTGGGCCGTTGTTGCGGACAGACGTACTGTCAAATTGCTGTCCGTCGAAATTTAAATATTCGTATTTCTTCCAAGTACAATATTTTTTAATTAATTAATTGTTATTCGTGTTTCTTCTAACGATATTACCTCTACATTCGTATGGTAATTAATTGGTCGTACTTTTTTCGTCCAAAAACTTTCCGATTTTGATTATTTCGTTCGAATTATTGTGTTGTTCTCGTGACAACACAACACATACATATGTATATACACTTACATATGTGAGTTGCTGTGTCTTGGAGAGCTTACCTATCAGTTCGAATTTCTTCTACCTGCAGTTTTACCTGTAATTTTTCCGGTCGGATTCAATATGAATACATGCTATTCAGTTAGTTTTTACTTGGTATTGGGCAGGCGAGGTATACGGTAGTGCGGGTACTATCCCTAGAGCTCGTATGCTTGTCAGGTTCTCGCTTCTTATTTGACATCAGACTCGCTCTGGTGGGTGCTCTAATGGCATGGTTCCGATGACACCAAAATACCTCTGTATGAGGTCTATCAAACGGTTGGGAGTGCTTGGCGCCCATATGAGTATCGAAGTGATAGTCTCAAGCTTTTGTATACCTCGTTTAGTCTAATATTATTTCATATTTATTGCTAAAAATGTATTCATATTGGATAATTGTGTCGTTTCTTCAACTGATTTGTTTCACTAAGTTTGTTCTTTGCTTTTTCGAGTGTAGTTTTCAAATTTTTCATAATTTTCTAACACAGAATTGTGAGGTTTTAATGAGGCTCATGGTCGCTATAATTACGAGATGTACTTACATACATATGTATGTTTGAGGGAACTTTGAGTTAAAGTCTAATGAAGTTTGTCATGTTATGTTATTCGTGTATGTTTGTCCCAAGTGTTCCCATTTTGGTTATTATTTCGTTATTGTTGTCGTCGTTGCCACAACACTTACACTTAAGTATCTGTTTCTTGGGAAGGGTGGAGGGAGGGTCATTAATTCAAGTTTGTTCTAACGATGTATAGAATCCAATGGTACTTAGTCTCAAAAGTACAGACATAATAGTCATGTTGGATAAGTTGTGTCGTTTCTTCAACTGATTCGTTTCACTAATTACCAATCAATTCGAATTTCTTCTACCTGCAGTTTTACCTGTAATTTTTCCGGTCGGATTCAATATGAATACATGCTAGTCAGTTAGTTTTCACTTACTTAGTATTGGGCAGGCGAGGTATACGGTAGTGCGAGTACTATCCCTAGAGCTCGTATGCTTGTCAGGTTCTCGCTTCTTATTTGACATCAGACTAGCTCTTGTGGGTGCTCTAATGGCATGGTTCCGATGACACCAAAAGACCTCTGTATGAGGTCTATCAAATAGTTGGGAGTGTTTGGCGCCCATATGAGTATCGAAGTGGTAGTCTCTAGCTTTCGTATACCTCGTTTAGTCTAATTATTTGACATTTATTGCTAAACATTTATTCATATTGGATAATTGTGTCGTTTCTCCAACTGATTCGTTTCACTAAATTTGATCGTAGCTTTTTCGTGTGTGTATTTTTTTGTTCCAAGGTTTCCAATTTCGATTATTTAGTTCGAATTGTGTTGTTGTCTTGACAACCCATACACTTAAGTTGCTGTCTCCTGAGGGGTTATGACTTCAAGCTTGTTCTAACTATGTAAAATGTTTGTTTTTTTCTGGTCGGATTCAAGATGAATACATACCATTCAGTTAGTTTTCACTTGCTATCGGGCAGGCGAGGTATACGGTAGTGCGAGTACTATCCCTAGAACTCGTATGCTTGTCAGGTTTTCGCTTCTTGTTTGACATCAGACTCGCTCTGGTGGGTGCTCTAATGGCATGGTTCCGATGAAACCAAAATACCTCTGTATGAGGTCTATCAAAGAGTTGGAAGCGCTTGGCGCCCATATGAGTATCGAAGTGGTAGTCTCAATCTTTTGTATATCTCGTTTAGTCTAATATTATTTCATATTTATTGCTAAAACTGTATTCATATTGGATAATTGTGTCGTTTCACTAAATTTAATCGTTGCTTTTTCGTGTGTGTATATTTTGTTCCAAGGTTTCCAATTTCGATTATTTAGTCCGAATTGTGTTCGGTCGGATTCAATATTAATATATGCCATAACAGACAATTTCAATTAGCCAACATACACACAACCCATACACTTCAGTTGCTGTCTCCTGAGGAGTTATTACTTCAGGCTTGTTCTAACCATGTAGAGTGTTTGTTTTTTTCTGGTCGGATTCAATATGAATACATACCATTCAGTTAATTTTCACTTACTATTGGATGGGCGAGGTATACGATAGTATGGGTGGTATTCCTATAGTTCGTATGTTCGTCAGGTTCTTGCTTCTTATTGCACATTCGGATTCTTTCTGAATGATACTCTAATGGCATGATATTTATACGAGTATCAATGTGGTAGACTGACACTAGCGTATATCTCTTCTGGTTTAATTGTTGCTAAAAATGTATTCATATTGAATCATAGTCTTGGGTTGTTAATGTTCGATAAGCTTTATCAATTTTAAAGACGAGATCGGAAGTTTTGATGCTCAAAGTATATCGTCATATTATGATGGATGATAAGGATTGATAAATTGTAAATAAACTTATAAAATAACATAAATATTACCTTACATCCGCTGTTCTTCGATTCATTCCGGCAATTCCCAGCAAACTAATTTCACCAAAAACAGAACCTTCAGATAAGGTTGCCAATACTTCGTTTTCTCCTTTTCCCAAGACATGAACCTTTCCAGATTGGACGATATACATCTCTTTACCGACATCACCTCTTTTACATATAAAATCATCGGGTAGATAAATGACTGACTTCAATTGGAGCACCAATTCTCTGAGGAGTGCTTCGTCACAGTCGGCAAACAAGCTAACCTTACTCAAAATTTGGATGTGGACGTTGATGGCTATATCGGTTTTCATTTTGTGAGGCAGGCAATCCATTATGGTATTTTCATCTAAAATACGTTCAGAATTAATTTGAACCACCAATAAACCAATTAGGAGTGATTACCTAAGGTATGCTGCGTTTCCCAAGTATAATTGAACCATAACTGGACTCTCCTCTGCATATCTTGCGGTAAATTCAATCTTCTCATGTATTCCAAAGTTTCGTCCACTAATTTCCTGTATTCCGTCTGATTTCTAGTAGCGGTGGCTATTATATCTCTAATTTGCCCAATCAACAACGCAAACACAAACACTCCCATTAACCAGGAGAAAGTCATGAAGAGATATTCCAATTCTTGCGTTGGTTTCGGATTTTTGCCGATAGACGTCGCAGTTTTTGTGGCAAAATAAAAGCATTTTATGTACGCATTGCCTTCCCCATTATAGACAAAATTATTACTGCCTATACCTTCCCAAGCCGAAAAAGCGTAATAGGCGCAAGCATTTAAATGGATTAGATACATCATGTACAGCAGAGTCCTGGTGATCCTAATTATGTGCGGAGATGCTATTAATTTATCGACTAAGTTAAAAAAATCCCAAAAGGTGTGCATCTTTAATAGCCTGGGAAGTCTTAGGAGTATTGCTTCTGGTCCAAAAATCACGTATAATATATCTAATGGTAGAATTGATAATAAATCAAGCTGGAAAATTAAAATCCATCAAATTTTGATTTCATATTGCAAAATATGGTAAATACCTTAAATCTGGACTTCCTCATATAATTGTGGCGTGTAAATTGGAAATCTGTCATCCAAAATCCGTCTTCCAAAAACATAATCCTAGGCTGTATTAAAACAATATCAATTATATAAATCAAGTCGGCTAGATAATCAAAAAACATCCAAGTTGCGCGATTTTCCAAAGTTTGATAAGGGAACGACCCCCTTAGAGGAATAACCCATGTGTTGTAGAGGACGAAAGTCGCAGCTATAGACATCCAAAGAACGTAGATATTGCCTTGAGGATCAATAACTTTGGTATCGTATACGTAACCAGCCTTATGTAGAAAGGATTTTTTCCGAACCGTATCAGGTTTTTTCTGGATAATTTCTTCTTTCTCGATCAAATCGATAATTTTCGCTTCCGCAGGTTTCATACTGGATTCATCGAGGGTGTCACGGCTGCCGATTGAAGACGGAGTTGGCGGCATTTGTATACGTTCCCTTGCAGCTTGGGCCCGGTAGGAGAATGCGTCTACCAGATGTCGAATCCGGTCCTGGATGAATTGCCTGTTTGCGGACCTGGAATAAATTTGATAAATATGTTTTTATAGATCTATTCTGTTGGGTGTAAGGTGTGATACTAGCTCTAAACAATCTTTAATAAAAATAATACCGATATGCAATAATTGCATTAGGAGCTAATTAACATTTCAACGCCATAATGATGACAAAATTAAAATTATTGTGTCAAGGATGTGGTAGATATCGCTAGGAAAGTACGTGTTGATTATTAATTGTTACAAATCGCATTTATCGAACAGATTCGCACAGCGTTCTAGTTTAATTCGACAATAAATAGTTAATATAGCTTACCTCCATTTGAAATTGGTGTATAGTAATATTATAAACACTAGAAACAGGATTATTTCGACAAAATACATGGTGTATGTGTTCTGATATGGTGCAATTGTCAAAGAAGAATAATCGAAACACTTCGTTTAGAAAGCCCCACAAAATTGTTATCTATTTGTATAATACCGTGGAACATATGGCATTGTTTATAAATATATTATATTAACAGATTTGCATACGCTAAATCAATTTCGAAGTAAGTCTATCTTTATTTATTCTATTATGTATATAGTAGAAATAATTAACTGAATTTTAATTGATTAACATTTTAATTAGTTACAATGCTCAAAAAATTTACAATTGAAGAACCCAATTGCAACCAACATTTTTTTAAAGACGTGAAATAAATTGAAAGTGAACCCTTTCGTGAAAATCAGAATGAATTAGGAGATTCTGAACAGCCTGCTATAATTCATATTTTTGACGTGGAAAAAGTAATAAATTTCTTTGATTGTTTTGGTTTTATAGTATTGATTCAGGGTAAGGTATTATATTCAGTCTGTGCCTTTCTTTGCAAGCCGATTGGCAGTCTCATTGCCCTCAAAACTCTAACATTGTATTAGGTTTTAATTCGTCCAAACTCTGGAGGATTGATACGTATTTGGCTCGACCTCAAGGATTGTAAAATTTCAAATTTATCTGAGAACGGTTAAGGAGAATATGAAGATATTCTGATAGAAAACTAAGTTTATGAAGCCGCAAATATATTTGCATATGAAAACTTAGATAATGGGGCTATATAAAAGAATAATAGTGAAGATGGGAGAACATCCAATCATGAACAAATCGTAATGATGAGGATGAAAAGATAATGAGAACAAGACAAAAGAGAAGAGTAGTTATGGGTTATTTTATTCGCATAGTGAAGAGCTACAAGCAATATCCAATAATAGAAAAACTACAGCTTCTCAAGCAAAAATTGTTTGGAAATCAGAACAATGTTGACCAACCCATTCTTTTCCCATTCCTATAGAAGAAAAAATTACCAAGAAAGACGAGATGACAGCCAATCATGAACAAAACGTAATGACGAGGATGAAAAGATAATGAGAACAAGACAAAAGAGAAGAGTAGTTATGGGTTATTTTATTCGCATAGTAAAGAGCTACAAGTAATATCCAATAATAGAAAAACTGCAGCTTCTAAAGCAAAAATCGTTTGGAAATCAGAACAATGTTGACCAACCCATTCTTTTCCCATTCCTATAGAAGAAAAAATTTACCAAGAAAGACGAGATAACATCCAATCATGAACAAAACGTAATGACGAGGATGAACAGATAATGAGAACAAGACAAAAGAGAAGAGTACTTATGAGTTATTTTATTCGCATAGTAAAAAGCTACAAGTAATATCCAATAATAGAAAAACTGCAGTTTCTAAAGCAAAAATTCTTTGGAAATCAGAACAATGTTGACCAACCCATTCTTTTCCCATTCCTATAGAAGAAAAAATAACCAACAAAGACGAGACACCATCCAATCATGAACAAAACGTAATGACGAGGATGAACAGATAGTGAGAACAAGACAAAAGAGAAGAGTAGTTATGGGTTATTTTATTCGCATAGTAAAGAGCTACAAGCAATATCCAAAAATAGAAAAACTGCAGCTTCTCAAGCAAAAATTGTTTCCAAATCAGAACAATGTTGACCAACCCATTCTTTTCCCATTCCTACAGAAAAAAAAATACTAAAAAGACGAGATATCATCCAATCATGGATTATGAAAATTTAAAATTTGCCAAATGGGCACTAACTGAAATGTGGTTGGGCCAAGAAAATCAAAGTGGTGGCGGTGACGTCACATGTTGCATATTTATGTACCATCTTGTATATTCAATTTAGAAAAAATAATCACAAATAACTGTGATCTAAAGTCTGAGCATAAGAAATTGCGTGTGATTTTGTGTGGCGCTCAAAACCAATGGTGTATAATTTCAGAAATCTGGACAGACGTCATACAAGCAGATCCAGATTTTAACTAGCAATCTCAGGTTGAATTCCACAACATGGTTTCTAAAATTTATTGATAAATCATTAGTCTTCATCTACAGGTTACAATTTCCCACATGATAAAGAGTGGATTAAAAGGCTCAGAAGCTTTTGAGCATAATAAGCAGAGAAGAGTAGTACAAAAAAAACATATCCAGTAACAATTCTGAAATGGCAGGCTTCTACAAAAAAGAGTAAAATTGATGAACTTGCCCTAGATTTATTTTACTATAGAAACCTTTTTCTGATTATTGGATTGATCTCATACATTGGCTGGTGGCTTAATACTGAAGTTCAGGGCCTGAAAGCCAGAAACAGGATAACTCGAACGACTCAGCTGGCTACTCAGAACGCCAGAAGGCAACAGATTGGATGTTGACCAAATCCTACCAAACAAAACGAGCTTCAAAACTTATTTACTTTCTTTCTATGTTAACCAAAAAATTAGCAAAAATATAGCTGCTTTACCTCAAGAAATTTGTGTAGGACGTAAGATACAATACCACAATACAAACAAACGATATAAGCTCAAGTGGGGTAAATGTGAAGTATTTTTTTAATAGTTGACTTAATAAAAATCATAAATCGGAAAGGCAATGTATTAAAAATCTGAAAAAAATATGGAAGACATCTGGGACTATTACGAATACATCTATAAAGTTTGGAAATCTTTGAACAAGTTTTGTGAAAATGAGAATTTGTTTTTTAAAAACCTGTATATGTATCACCTTTACCTCTGAAAATGGGGCAAATGTGATAATCACCTGCTACTTTCATATGCTTTACGTTAGTTTCGGCTCTAGGCAATATGTGATATAATGAGAAAACAGCAACATATTGCTTTTTTAATTTTTATTTTCAAATGAAAACTAAGAAAGTTACAAACACATTCTGTAATTGAGCGTCACATATGGAATTCCATAATGTTTACTAGCTTTATACATGGTCATTTGTCCAGTTTCAACTTTATTTATTGCATTTTTCAGATCGTTCTGAACATATCTTTGAGCTTGTGTATTTTTTTGCTTTATATTTACGTACCATTTTCTAAAAGGGTAAACTGTGATATAAAAAATGTGGCAATACATCACAATTACCCCATCGGTGTTTTTACACAGGGTAAATGTGATATGAACAAAAATTAAGCTTTACACGTTATTCTAATGGATAATACATATAAATAGTTTAAAATGATACCGATGCAACTGCAATCGAATATAAAATGAAATTTTCTGACAAGAAATGCAGCTATCACAGTCACCCAAGCATGCATAGACGAAATTGAATTGGCAGGTTGAAGTGCACTCTTGTACGATTACACACAACTAATGTGTGCGCGTAAAAATGCTCCGTTTTGTGGTAGAGTCCGATTTTTATAAGAAGTACATGTACGTCACGAATACGATGCGCGAATTCTGCTTACCATTGGCGTCGTAATAAATTTTAAAAAGAGGTATAAAATATAAACATTAATTGCATAACCTAGAAAAATTAAGTAGAAGTACAATATAGTTACAATTTTATTATTGTTTTTCAAAGTTATATGCGAAGTAGCCAATAAAAATTTGTCAATGTTTACTACATTAATTGTATATATCTAAATATTTCCTTAACGTACCGCTATCTACTTATTTAATCAATTTTTAGTGTGTAGTGTTTAAACAACAATAGTAGAATTCATTCAATTTAGTATTTCTTTAATGTAGACAACATTAAAAGTATTACGTATCTACACATTGACACTATGCTACAACTTTGTTAAAACTTTATTTGTATACGAAATAGAATACAATAATAGTCAAGGTTTATTACAGGTCAATAAAGAAATTGAAACAAAATTTAATGTTTGCGTTTATAATTGATAATCAAAATAAGTAAAACATGTACACCACAGTAAATATTTATTTATTTTTAGTACGTATAAAAAATACAAAAAATATATACAAAAGCATGGATATATTTCCTAAAAGAGTACAGAGTTTAGTAAAACGATAAATATATTATTATAATCTACTCATCTTCATCTGATGATTCTTCATCATAAATATCTTCATCTTCAGATTCCCCAGTATTTACTATAAATTCCATAGTATCCATGATATCATCGATGAGATGTTCTTTTTGCATATAGTCTTCTACAATTTTGTCGACATGGTTACAAATAGATGCCCAGTCTTCTATAGAGATTGTTGCAAATTTCTGTCGAGCTAAATTTTCCACATCGGCCAGTTTAAATGTCACATTTCGTGCTGCAACCCAATTCTTCACAGTTGCCCATATTTTCTCAATCGGGTTCAATTCAGGATGATACGGAGGAAGTCGCAACACATTATGACCCTTTTCCCAGAGTAAGGTATCTAATTTATACTTTGGATTAGCTGTTTTGTGCGCTTTTATAATTTCGTACAATTCTGGCTTAGTGATGGCAGGGTCATGACTTATGTTTCGTTCCACAAGCCATTGTACCATATCACTTTTTCTCGTGTTTGAATTAGGATCCTTTTCAAGTTTGACATTGTGATATGACGCATTATCTACAACTAACACACTTCTAGGTGGAAGATTAGGGAGTAGTTTTGTTTTGATCCATGTTGTAAAATTCTCCTCGTTCATATCATTGTGATAGTCACCAGATTTTGTTCCTACACATAAATGTAATTAATATTAATATTGTGTATAGTATGCGACTAATTACCTGATGGAAAAATTAATAATGCGTTTGGTATAAAACCTTCTCTTCCACCTGCGTGAACCATTATTAAACGTTGACCTTTCGATATAGGTTTCTTTAATCCCAACAAAGAATCATCGGCCCACTCTTTAGTCTGTGTATGTGAGCTATGAATATAGGATTCATCTGTAAAAACAATCGGTCTGCCTTCCCGCATATAAATCTGAAGCTGCCGTAGGTACTTTATACGTTTGGCTCGAATATCATAAGATTCGACTAATATCTGCCTCTTATCGATGCTTCTTCTCCATCTTAAAAATACCATGTTAGTACAATAATATAAAAGATCAAATATTCATATTTACTTGAATCCCATTCTCTTTAGCACTTTCGAAAGAGTTGATAATCCCCCTTCAAAGGAAATATCATTTTCCTTTAATTTGTTAAGGATTCCTATAAAAACATATTTTAACAATGTCATAATATACAAAAACAAAAATTTACCTTTCAACGTAGGCCTCCTTTGTTCGGTTAAATAAAAATTATGTACAAAGGTTCGAATTATTTGTGTTTGCCATTCCATCAACGTGCTCTTCGGACTTGATTTGCTTCTTTTTTTAGAAGGGCTTGAAAATGAAATAGAAGCTCCAGTGCTAACGTCCTGCATTTCCTTAGCGACAGACCTGTAGGTTTTTTCGCTAACCTTTGTTGCAGCTAAAAATCTTTCTTTGAAATTTGTCAGGGGAATTCCACATGAGTTATTTGTAGCTTCTTCTTTCATAAATTGCATCACATTAGCAAGGATTTCTCGTGCCTGGCTGTGAATAATGTGCCCTTTTCCTATCTTTGTTGACGAACTTGACGCCATTTTTCTAGGTTAGGGTAGAACAAACGATTTAAAAAATATATATGAAATTATTGTATTTACATACCAAGTAAGAAAAATACGGCTCAATATAGTTTTTAAAAAAACTGGACGAAAATAAACTTGAAATATACAATAGAAAGGAAAATAACGGAAATAAACACACACGCAAACGACAAATACTAATAACACACCAAATCCAATAAACCACACGACGGCTATGACAACACGCCTCACCCAAAAAGCAACAATCGACTCGTCCGAACGCGTTTTCGTTCATAGCGCATGATGACGTACATGTACTTCTTATAAAAATCGGACTCTACCACATTTAAGGTTGTACCCGCCGTGACGTCATATATACATCAACATTGTCGTTTTCTCTTTCTAGATATTTTTAGAGGGGCGCTATCACATTAGCCCCGTTATCACATTTACCCCACTTCACCTTACCTAGAAAAGATATAACTCCTGTGATTCAACTGTTTGTGAATTGATAACGCATCACAGACAATCATTAATATAACGTGTAAATACATAAACTATTTAGTGTATTTAGTTTCTAATTTTTTCAAAAAGTTTTTGTGCAAAACCTAAATCAACTATTTATAATACGTACATAATTACTGGATTGCTGTCCGGCAACGTTGACTTATTACATCCAACACTCGTCAAATATATCACAGCACTCTTATCTCCAGAACTTTTAATGTTGCGTTTATTCTTGGTATGATTGATAGGTTCGTTGCACCAAGATCTAGCAGAGTAGGCCGAGGATTTTCCGCTCACCTGATCCAAAGTTAATTTTTCCGGATATACCATTCTCTGTACATTAAAACGAAACACAAAAACTTCAGAGGTCTAACGTTCTGGATCAGTTTAAAAAGAAACTATATCTAAACTAGATTATTTTATGTCCTAGAAGTAATAAAATAACAAAGTTCAATCCATATCGAGAAAAAGAAACATCCAATTTAACCCTATTTGCATGCAAGACTGACGATACCGGTCATTCTGACTTATACAGTCCAGCAGGTAGCAAACGACGCCAACTGCGATTAATGCTCTTCGTGATTTTTAGTGTTTTGATGTCTTGGCTTACCTTTTTCAGTCGGTAGATGTTTTCCATTGTAACAATTAATGTTTGTTGCGTGTCATTCGATCGGGGACACTCTCTGATGGACGACGGTTGGACTTTGCGTGATTAGAGGTTTCTGTGGAAGCGTAGTGAAGCGGGCGTCGTCATGACGACGGACGTCCCGATGCCAGCCAGGCCGCACACAACGGTATCGAATAGTCGTGTCGTTAAGGTGTACAAGTCATTGATTTTGTTTGCTCTGACAACTGATATCTCTCTAATATATTTGCCGATGATCATCACATCATATCATGGTGAAATATGAAACAGACGTCGTAGTATTGTTCACATGTTTTCGCTGTTGCGTTACATATTATATTCCCTAATGGTAGCCACAAACAAAAAATTAATTGTGAAAAGGTAGTATAGATTATAAATCATCAGCAATATTTTCACGAACATGTTCTATTTTTTTTTTGTAACGTAAAGCAGAGGAATTACAACGAATAGGTTTGTTAAAATTTTTGGCCGCACAAAAAGCAACAAAAATAATATTACAGCTATATCGCTTATGAAATACGTCACAAATATGTCAATTGCCTAACGTCAAATAATAGATATAAAAATAAAGCGTCCCTTTAACATCATTATCTTGTCCATGACACCATCCGTCATCTGGTCATATTATAAACAATCTACATTCAAATTATTTTCCACAAAGCTGTCATATTCATACCCAATTAAACGTGATACAAGCAAATTAGCTCCTGTATTGAGTCCTGAGCACCAAAACCTAGCTAAATCATACTTGATAATGCACTTTTGAATTGCGCGGTATCTGGTGGACCTGGCAGTACGGAGAGTAGAGAAATGATTTAAATGACGTGATACAACTACAGCGTTATATTAGTTACACTCGTGACTCGAATATGCTCTAATGTTAAGAATTTTGCATGCTCTCCAGATATATGTAAATTATCGTAATGAGAAGCAAGATAGAATTATACGTTTACGTCTGTCAACTTTTTAAACTATCCACCTATATCCCCTCCCTATTGTATTTCTACTTCTCCAAGGACTACCAACCGCTAAAATCTCGATTCCACCACTTCATAATTTGAAAGATGATTTATGTAATTCCAGCTTGGAATTTATCGTTGTTACGCCGAAATGTATGTAATTATGTATTATGTGTGTTTTTACAGTAAATTTAAGACATAATTTTTTTTACATTATAATCGGGGTATTTGATATTTCCCTGTATATGTAGCTGAAGGGACTCTATTTTTTTTAACAAATTCAATACCACACTGTCTACAACAATCTCTCTAAAACACACCCTGTATGCAAACTTTTTATATACCACCCTGTATATGTACATCTATTTATTTATTTACCCTTTGTGTAAACAAATGTCCGAACATCAATGTCTTTTCAATTGGCTGACGTCACTAATGTCCTTGAACTAAGTACATTGTTTACATAGGTATACGTTTGCACATCTTAGTTCGAGTTGGATCGTTGTTGCGGTCAGGGTGCCTATTCTTGAAAGTGAGAGAAGTGACTTGATCGTGCGAGAGAAACGGTGATCACATCCTACGGTCAATTCTCCTACTGCTGTTAATCCGTATTCTTGAAACTAGGCGATAACGCAGTCCGATACTATTCCTACACGCTCCGTATTATCGGTGTTGCCATACATATTTTGTGTCAGTTCTAAAAACGTTTGCTTAATTTAAAATATCCCGCCCCAAATTATAGGTATTAAGCATTATTAATAGTAGTTCTAGTTTATAATTTCTAGTTATTTGTCGCAGGTACAATCTAAATACATTTAATAAACGTATTTAATTCATTCATTATTTACCCATTTAAGATGTTTCTGTTATTTCATTGTAACACACAATATTTCTCTGATTATCTACATTTTCTTCAAACACTAATTACAGAATTTCAATATTGTTGTGATACTGATAATTGAAAAATACACAGGCTTCACATTAAACAACTCTGATGAAATCCGAAAATGTATAACAATCTTCAGTAGAACAGTTACAATGTATTAATTATAGATTTGATTACAATAATTTACTTATTGCTTCTATAGCAACTTGCTAAAACTGTTGATAATATGTTTCAAATACATGGTTTATTCACACGCTAATTACAAGTAAATGAAACGAAAGTGAAATAACATAGTACATTAATGAAGTTAAAAAGAATGTGGTTAATTACTGTGTAAAAGAAATGTACCTACTCACATTTTACAAGGTTGTAACAAATGATAATTGTTTAACATAAATTTTGTTCAGTTTTATAACAATATCATTTATGTTTAATTTCCTATTTCTAAGGATTCTCACTTTATTTTATATCTTTCTTCATTTATGTTATATTACTTACAATAGTTTAACTTCAAATAATTTTATTTCAATTTGTGTTCTTGGTACTTAGTATTTATCCACGTATATAACAATAACGTTAATTAGGTTGTACCTTCATTTTCCGATGACCGATAATATAAAGAAATAAAAAGACCATATTAAAATCAAACATGCGAAATAGTAAATTTAAAATGAATGTCTTAAAAACCGACGTGAAACAACGTACACAAACTTCTATCTCTTATCATCGCTCACTTCGCACGCATTAATTCCATCAACTTTCTTCGCTTCTCCTACTCTCGACCAAGAGAAGTAAATTCTCTCAATTTTCAGTAGATGTGAAAGCGCATGAATTTCAAGAATACGGCTTTTTAAAAATTGAGAGAACCACGCCCACTGTTCTCACAAAAATCGTGCGAAGTAAGTGTTCTCTCGACTCAAGAATAGGGCCCCAGACGTATTATCGAATTGCTGTCCGTTGAAATTAAAATATTCGTATTTCTTCTAAATACAATATTTTTTAATTAATTAATTGTTATTCGTGTTTCTTCTAACGATATTACCTCTACATTCGTATGGTAATTAATTGGTCGTACTTTTTTCGTCCACAAACTTTCCGATTTTGATTATTTCGTTCGAATTATTGTGTTGTTCTCGTGACAACACAGCACATACATATATACACTTACATATGTGAGTTGCTGTGTCTTGGAGAGGTTACCTATCAGTTCGAATTTCTTCTACCTGCAGTTTTACCTGTAATTTTTCCGGTCGGATTCAATATGAATACATGCTATTCAGTTAGTTTTTACTTGGTATTGGGCAGGCGAGGTATACGGTAGTGTGGGTACTATCCCTAGAGCTCGTATGCTTGTCAGGTTCTCGCTTCTTATTTGACATCAGACTCGCTCTGGTGGGTGCTGTAATGGGATGGTTCCGATGACACCAAAATACCTCTGTATGAGGTCTATCAAAGGGTTGGGAGCGCTTGGCGCCCATATTAGTATCGAAGTGGTAGTCTCAAGCTTTCGTATAGCTCGTTTAGTCTAATTATTTATTGCTAAAAATGTATTCATATTGAATAATTGTGTCGTTTCTTCAACTGATTTGTTTCACTAAGTTTGGTCTTTGCTTTTTCGAGTGTGGTTTTCAAATTTTCGATAAATTTCTAACACAGAATTGTGAGGTTTTAATAAGGCTCATGGTCGGTATAATTACGAGATGTACTTACATACATATGTATGTTTGAGGGAAGTTTGAGTTAAAGACTAACGAGGTTTGTCATGTTATGTTATTCGTATATGTTTGTCCCAAGTTTTCCTATTTTGGTTATTATTTGGTTATTGTTGTCGTCGTTCTGACAACACTTACACTTAAGTATCTGTTGTTTCTTGGAAAGGGAGGAGGGAGGGTCATTACTTCAAGTTTGATCTAACTATGTATAAAATCCAATGGTACTTAGTCTCAGAAGTACATACATGATAAGCATGTCGGATAAGTTGTATCGTTTCTTCGACTGATTCGTTTCACTAATCACCTATCCATTCGAATTTCTTCTACCTGCAGTTTTACCTGTAATTTTTCCGGTCGGATTCAATATGAATACATGCTATTCAGTTAGTTTTCAGTTGCTATTGGGCAGGCAAGGTATACGGTAGTGCGAGTACTATCCCTAGAGCTCATATGCTTGTCAGGTTCTCGCTTCTTATTTCACATTAGACTCGCTCTGGTGGGTGCTCTAATGGCATGGTTCCGATGACACCAAAATACCTCTGTATGAGGTCTATCAAAGGGTGGCGAGCGCTTGGCGCCCATATGAGTATCGAAGTGGTAGTCTCAAGCTTTCGTATACCTCGTTTAGTCTAATATTATTTCATATTTATTGCTAAAAATGTATTCATATTGGATAATTGTGTCGTTTCTTCAACTGATTTGTTTCACGAAGTTTGGTCTTTGCTTTTTCGAGTGTGATTTTCAAATTTTCGATAAGTTTCAACCACAGAATTGTGACATTTTAATGAGGTCCATGGTTGGTATAATTATGAGATGTACTTACATACATATGTATGTTTGAGTGAAGTTTGAGTTAAAGTCTAATGAGGTTTGTCATGTTATTCGTATGTTTGTCCCAGGTTTTCCTATTTTGGATATTATTTCCTTATTGTTGTCGTCTTTCTAACAACATTTACACTTAAGTATATGTTCTAGTTTGTTCTATGTACAGAATCCAATTGTCCTTAGTCTTAAAAGTACATACCTAATATTCATGTGGGATAGGTTGTATCGTTTCTTCAACTGATTCGTTTCACAAAATTTGATCGTTGCTTCTTCGTGTAATTTCCAAAATGTTCGGCAACCTTATTTCTTTAAATGTCAAATTAAATGTCTCCCGATTCTATTTTATTTATAGTCCATTTCCGATAACAGACGAGGCTACCTATACAAAACAAAATACCAAAAATAGCTGTTCTCACTATCGAAGATATAGGGATATTTTCTATGCAAAGGTGCCTGTCCTGTACCACGTTGCCATTTCGTGAGTATGAACGTATCCGTTAACGCGAATTGCATATCAATGAGCTATCATGACTTAATACATAACCTAAGATTTGGCAATAATGTGTACCGCCATTATGACGCGTAATTAACGACATGCCTCGTCTGTTATCGTAAACAAACTATCAAACTATACATATAAACTGTGAGATGATATGTTAAGGAAAGTAAAATAAGACACGATCTGTTGTGCATCCTTTAATCAAAGGACAGTAGAAGTTACATCACATAAAAATATATTAAATAATTTACAAATATCATCAGTAATGACATAAAAATGGAGGGAGGAAAACCAAAGGAAAACTAAATCTGACAAAAAGTTACCAGTACTGCATTTAAACAAATCGATTAGATACTAACAGAATGTTACAAAACCGCATCGTCTTTCATTCATTTCTAATTCACAATAAAACAGACAACTTGAATAGTAGAAGTGTGGGCTAGTGGTCGAACATTACCTTATATTTCATTTTTTGGGCACTGATTCGCAGAAATTTACGCCTGCACATTTTTTATGGAAAAAAGAAAATTTGGTATTCTCTTTTGAAAACAAAAAACACAAATAATTAAAAAAACATACATTTAATCCACATTTGCTGTTTTCAAAAAAAAAATTGTGATAATACCGCTCAATCGACTTTAACTACACTGTATATTTTCCTTATAAAACTAAAGCAGGCGAAGAATCCTATAGTTCCTGTCAATAAATTGAACAGAAACACCATAATCAATGTATAACCGAAATACAAGAAGCCGGAGGCTGCGTCTTCGATTTGTAATTTGGAAAAGAAATAATGGCAACAGTAGAAGAATAAGTAAACAGCTGTGAAGCCGGATGTTAGATAGGACCGCCACCACCAATGATAATCTTCAGCGCATAGATGGAAATAGCATAGCAATACTGTGGTTTCCGCGCAAGTAATGACCAGAATTATAAACACTAGGAATAGGAAACCGAACATGTAGTACATTTCAGATGCCCAAAGCGAATTTAAAATGAAGAATAATTGTATGAAAATGCAGCCGAATGGTAAAACACCCCCCATTATAATGCCGGGCACCGGTTGGGTGTAAATAGATTGCTCCGGTATCAATCGTGGGATTTGATTCGTTCGAACTGGATGTTCCAAGGCCTGAAATCATATTAATAGAATGCATATCGATACATATTAAGATCGATCTTATTACCCTTTTGCGGAATCCGAAATACGCACCGATGAATGTAAGTGGAACAGACACACCAAACCAGAGACCTAACAAAGCGACTAACGTTGTGAAAGGCACTGCAGCCGAACTGCTCTTACTCCACAGGACCAAATTCATTATAAAGAATAAACTGAAGACCACGCTAAATAGAAAAAAAAA
>ML218603.1:7737-43778 GCA_004785975.1 Popillia japonica
TTTTTTTTTATTCTAGCCAGGATCACTATATCATCTTAGCAAACATAAATGCTTGATTTATGAAGATTGCTTTTATGTGACAATTAACTATCTGCAATGTGCAATATTTTTTTAAATTAAAACTTTCTTTTTATGTTATATTTTGATGTATCAAAAACACAATTTTTCTGATGAAAGTAATATGTTAGAGAATGCTAAAAGAATAAAAATAATTAAGGTTGTGCACCACGTGACAGTTTTTTAATTGTATATGAATTGAAAAGCAACTAGATAGAATTTTAGTAAATTTCTAAGTTAAATACGTGTACTTTATTTTTCTGGATTATATACGTAGAAACGCGCGTCATTTTTACGGAATCCAAAATACAGATCACAATTACTACTATATTTGTAAATTGTTTAAATGTATACTATTCCTACAAAAATTTTACATTACACGAATTTTTTTCTCTGGATCAGGATCTGATAAGGATTACTATACCGTAATTATAATCTCAATTATGATTTCAATGTTACACGTTCTCTATTTAGAAGCTAAGTAACAATACAATGTCAGTGCTGTAAAACTCATATTTCAGGTAAATACAAAGATTAGGTTAGTTAAATCCTCTCAAATACATAGATTATAGCGATAAATTCCAGCTCGAGTCTCTATTACGTTTATTCTTGTACGCATAAAACAACACTGTAACAATAGCGACTCCTCCAATCGAGTTTTCTAGGTATCATGTATTAAAACGTACACTTATGGAAAGTAAAGATTGGACAGTTTCCATATAACAACATATTGAAAGTGTTCAATCTTTACTTTCCACGATACATACGCGCTTTTACTTATATATGTACATAAACTAACTGCTTTTCTTCCCAAAATAAAAAAAGGGCACGCACATCTAGTACTGGCCAACACTATCCTACACAAAACAGTACACAGAATCAACTACTGTAATATAAATGAGGTCATTTTCTTAGTGTTGGATTAGATTCTTAAACATATGTACAATGTAAGAAAATGAACGATTTGCGTGTTCACCCTCTTTCTAAAGTAATGTCTCTCCCAGCCAGCGGGTTCATATCAATACGGAATATTGATATGAACCCGGCATATTTCTGTACATTGGAATAATTCGTCCGCATTTTCTCCTCTAAAGCCCTCTTAACATCTGCCCAGAGGTTTTCGATTGGGTTTACATTGGGACTCTGGGTAGGCCAACTCAGAACGTTAATGTGTTCATTCGAAAACCATGCTTTAACGCTCCGATCCGTATGCTTCTCATCGTTATCATGCATAAAAATGAATAGAAAAAGCATGTGTTCGTCCGAAAATGGCTTCATTATATTCGCCAATATATTTTTGTACATGTTTTGATCCATTCCTTCTGTTGTGTGACGAATAGGTACGACAGTAAAGCATAATATTCCCTCCACCACGCTTTATGGCCTTTAAAGTATAGCGAGAGACGTGGTACATGATTTTTGACGTCTGATCCAAACAAGTTAAACAGTGATTCATCACTTCACATTATTTGTTTACAAAACTCCAGCGGCTTTTTAGCGTGCTCCTTTGCAAACTAAATTTGACTATTTAATTTTTTTTTCGAAACAGGTGGCTCTTTCCTTGCAATGCATCCACGGAAGCCACCTTCAAGTAATTCACGTTTTATGGCACGCATTAATATTCTGCTGATCAATTGTGGCGATATTTCGCTGTGCTTAAAAAAAGCTTAGAACTTAAAAAAAGTGTTGCCTTGGTCGTTTCCCAAACGATCTTCTGCTGGGATAGTTTTCATGGGCCTACATTTCCTTTCTGTATTCTCAGCGCTTCCATTGCTGCCGTAATATTTATTTATTTATTTGGTACTTACAGAAAAACTTTCTAAATAGTACAGTCCTAATAACTTAAAACTAAATATTTATAGTTAGTTAGTTAAAACTAAATATTTATATAGTTTTTTAGTAATGTCCCCATAGATAGCATTGTGATCCATTATTTTTCAACACAGAAGCTTCCTTACAATGGCCAGAATTGACCTTTTTTCTTTGACGAACTTAAAAATTATAATTTTGCGCAATTCCGAGGCTCAACTCTTTTTGCGGCCTATAACCAGAAATACATATTTATTTTTAAAATTTTTATATGTGTATGCAAAACACAAATAATCTACACCACTTACTTCGTATTTGATTTGAATTTGAATTTATTAAAATATTTCTTTGTCCATAGTTATGTGACCAACCAATTTGTGTACTTTTATAATTTGCCGTTGGAATATACAGTAGATTCATGAAATAAAACCAATCAGTGAATAGAACAAACTGATAAAGTTTTTAATCTTCTGGCTTTAATTACGCGTCTATCACTGTATATAAATGGCATCAGTAGATTCAATATATTTCTCAAATGTGTATATTACACCTTTCTGTGTACTAAACAAAATGAATGTAGCACCTAAATAGTTTTAAAACTATTTGGACTAGAAGGATACAGGTTTTCATGTTGTTGGTGTATGTATGATTTAGATAATTTTGGATGAATCTATGAAAAATATTTAAAATTGTCAGGTATATATTTTGAAAGTGGCAAAAGCTAAAGTCCTTCTAAAAGACCGAGAAACCAAGTGTTAACTACGCTGTCATTACATCAGTAGACACGTAGCGATCTCTGTATATAAACATTTTTACAGCCACTTACATACATTTCATTTAGCGCAATGAATGTGGAAGCTGCTATTGCAGATGTTTCGCTTAGCAGTTTCATACGTTACGTCTTATTCGTACTGTGTACTATAGTATTTATTGCCTACTTTTCTTGTGTCTAACAAATCTAAGGATGCTTGAGATTTTGACATTGTAACTTGTAAAATCTCTCGTGTACTACCTTAATTTCCTCGCTTCACTTATTTTCTACGTGAAAATGTAAACGATTGACTACGACACTATTGTAACCACTAGTAGAGTTATTTTAGGATAGACTAACTGTATTATAGGGATGTGTGTAATGGTAGTCTAGTGCAATAGTAATTTAAGGGTATGTCAGCTAACAATAAGCAGGTTACAGTTACAGGTAAAACAATTATTTGACCTCTTTTGCTTTTACATGAATTTCAAATATGTACATTACAAAAAATGTACGATGTATCCGGCTTTATTATTTTTAACTTTTTAATTAGTATAATGAAAAATGTAATGCACCAGAAAGATATAAAACAAACTGGTTATGTTCCATTTCGTGAACCTGCATAACACATAAACTTAAACATTCACAAAAATTTAACCCACTTTTTCATTAGACTAACAACCGAGAACTAAGTATTAAGGCGTTAAGTTTATGATTGCCTAACATCAGCAATTGTCACCGAAAATTTGCCGTCTTGTTTTAGCGTAGGTACCGTCCGGTCACCTACTTTTAAATATTTAATGTTAAACAGCAACATTACACATTACGGAGGTTGTAATATCAAACGAAATTTTACGATCATCTGATTATCGTGAGCAATAATATTTACTGTTAGATATGACGTTATGTTGAAATTTATGTAAAGTGTGACAAAAAAGCCGGTCTAATTATTTAAGTGATTAGAAACCGTTTTTCTATTTTTATGTTCATTAGTTCTGCTACATGGACATCTGTTATATCAGTAAGCTTTGGTACATTAAAGCTACGTAATTGCATGTAATGACTTTCGGATTTCTTAATGTTAGCAACACTACATGTAAATATAAACACATTACAGAATTTTCTATAGAAACTATACATATGTATGTTTAGATATAGCTTTTGTATCTTTATGCAAATATTGGATGGAATATTTGTATGAATACTCTTGTTTTCTCGATTCTAAATTTGATAGCTACAATATTACAGATCAGATAGGATTTTAAGATGGTCCACTCCTGTTTGCGTTTGTATTTGATAAGCAAAATTTGGTATATGTTTCCATTGACTTTATTTGATCTTCACAGTTCAGATTTGTCTATCGTATAAAATTAGCACATTAATACGTCAAAACACAAAAATAATTACAGTTATCAATCAAATTGAGTTGGAAAATTTGCTATTACATATTTACAAGAATTTGGATTTATTTTACAAAGGTAAACAGCAGCTGTTATTCTTCAATGAAAATATACCTAGTAAATATAAAACGAGATTCGACATTTCTTCAAATGCAAGTTCTGAATTCATTAAAGTTAACAGCGCCCTCTTTTTTTGTTTAACTGGAAATTATTAATTTAGAGGCTGCGGTAATATTTACCTCTTTCAAAGATCATTGTAGGGATTCAGGGACAAATGTCGGACGAATGTGCTTTACTCTAACATCTTGTTTTTTGTAAGTATTGTATTCTACAATAAAAAATTGTTTTAAATATTAACCGTTTTAATACTAAGATTTTCTTTTTGGCGGGACCAAAGATTTGCATGCTTTGCCACCTCAGCATTTTGGAATTTCGGATACGCTTGCAGGTTTGTTTATTATGTGTTCTTTTGTACGGTAAACAGAAAAGCTTTGTTTACATGTCAACCCAGTTGTAAGGGTTTCTTTGTGGTGGGGTTGAACATATGACAGTACCGAATTTAAAATCGCTATAGTTGGTGCAATAAGGACATTTTCTTTTCGCATTACCAAACAATACAACATATACACAAATTGCTTGTGTAGGTATACAAAATTTAGGAATGTCAATTTATTAGTGTATGCAATAGGTATTTGAGATTCGGTTTTATGGCCAAAACGACATTTTTGAAATACTGCAATAACGGCACTGACTTGTATCTGACGTTATCAAACAAAAAGTTTGCCTAATCACTCGGATAATTATTACTATTTTTCCTCTTATGTTATAAAACAAAAGAAAGCACAACGTTTTTAGACGCTGTGATTACACGGTCGCTATGTCCTTGGCTCCAAAACAAATAACGCTAGAACTTGGATGATGTGGAAGGATAATATATTCACGGATTTTCTTGGTATAAAATAAGCATAAATTGAAACGCATACAAAAGTTATGAGTTGTCTCTGTTTTATCTGCACAGTTAGAAAATTTGCAATTTTAGCAACCTGACGCAGTAGTAGTGTAATTATGACTCACAAAATACCGGATTTGTTCGTGCAAATTTTTACATTGAAGTTCTAAATATAACGATTGACTATGAAATTTAGTATCAACTAAGTTACACTGGAAGTATATTAATTAATTCTCAATTATCTCATAATGAATGGCCTCTTCTTCTTTGCGCGTTAAAAGTATTGTCATATAAACATTTACTGTGTAGATTAATCTTCTTTGATCCATATTCTTCATGTCTTTTAGTATCAATAATAAGACAATTATTATTAGTAGGCATCCAATATGTCCCATAATATTCAAAAAATGATGACAGAACTAGTTTGTCATTAATTTCTTCGCTAATACATTATTACTTGACGACGATTTCTAGTAAACATATTTTTTCGTGGGTGTGGTAATAAACCTCTACAAACCATTAAGAGCATAAAATAAAATTTACTGGATTAGAACTAATTAGTTCTGTTACCCACTTTAGAGACCTAGTTATTGAAGTGTTTTCGGAAAAACTATGAGAAGTATTTCAAGGTTTAACAGTAAATAAAAAAACAATAACGAAGGAAAACAAGCACTTTTACCAGCATTAGCACTTAACCGACAGCTCTTCGCTTGTGCACTGCCGTGACACAATTAAATTTTTCTTTTACTGGAGCAAATTTTTCCGCGAATAGCTGCAACAGTGGCGATTTTACAGTTAATCTGAACGGCAAAAGACACTCCGTCTTAATGGATTACTGAAATTTGAGCATTCCCGATGTATGTATGTGTACATACGTATGTTCGACGAATGCGGTATCGCTGTTCTTGAACGAAAAGAAAGAAGAGGGCATGCGGCCGCAGCATTCCAGGTCCCCTGGTCGTGAAACGGTTTCTAGGGTCGTTGGCCGCCCAATATAAAATATCTCATAATACACTTTACTATATACGCCACGTATATGTTGTATGCACCGATGAGGAGCATACAGAAACAGAGTAGCACTAATAAAATTGTTAATCGAGATTAGTAAGAGCGCGAGCACCTGTGTGTCATCCATAAATGTAGGTAAACGTGACCTATGTATGGTTGGTTGTATAGGTAGAGAGTCCTTTTGGGACTTTATTGTATTATTTATAATAATGCAGTGACAGGATACTAACTACGTGACGTTTTTGCAACAGCGTGATTGTTTTTCCAATACCAAGTCAAATATGAACCAGTAACACAGTTATTTAACTGTAAACGTCGATATAAAACTCGTTAATTAATTATTTTATTCACGGTATTTCGGGACATAATAAGCTATTCCTAATATGTACGTTATTTTCCTGGTTTTGCGCAATATATCGTCTTTAAAATATTTGGTCTCGTCCGCATATTACAAAAGTATTTCCGTTCCTTCTGGCGTGAATGTAACCTCAATTTCACTATCAATGACGACCGGGAAGACAAAAATTGCGGAGAAAATTAGGAATATGACATGTTGAAGCACTAATCGGATAAATTAAAATAATCACTGTGACGGCTAATGGATGAACTCATTTGTGCAAAAAGTTATATCGAGTTGAATTTTTAACTATTTTTTCTATTGATATCAATAGAAGCGTCAAGTCTCAATTATATGTACAATGCCATGACAGAGCCAAAACTTGGAAACACTGATACTATATCGGTTCTACTGTTTCGTTATGCTATCTATCTACAAAACAGTAACTCGAATATATTGTGTATTTTGATTCACATGATTTTTGGGAAATTTTAAGCAAGCGTCTCTAGTTACCTCAAATACAAAATTTTAAGAAATCAATAAATTGTCTTAGAAAAAGATTATCATCAATTATTGAATTTATATCAGTTAGTTACGAATAAATTACCATTTTCGATAGGTAAAACAGGTGAAACTTTTTAGTAAATGCTGTAACGAAACGTCTGTATATAGGCAGCCCAGATAGCAATTCATAGTTAGTTTGAAATCTGTCATTTCTGAAATAAAAAACAATAAATTTATTGTATAATCCATCATTTACATTCAATAAATAAGCGGTAACAGTCTGTTGAATTTACAAAACTTATAGATGGAGTATCACCATTTCGAATCGCTAATCTAAATTTCACGTTATCATTTCTATTTATCCATACGACATTAAATGGTTCCAAAACAGGCTTTTTAGCAAATCGTTCAGTTTCATCCATATACTTAAAATGACTTCCATTAGTATTGATAAAACCCAAATGATTGCAAATATTCTGTAGTTGTTCGTGTGGCATATTTTCATCAAAACAACCTTGATGCCAAACACCAGCAGTACGTGATATAACTTCACCTACATTTAAGCTGTAAAAGAGAAATAATTAAAAAAAATTGAAGATGTGAATTTAGATATATTGTCACTTATTGTTTAATTTTCTCAATTTTATGCAATTGGATTCATCTTCACCGTTTGGACAATCAGGATAACCATCACACACCATTTCCATAGGGATACAGAACTTACTCCTGCAAACACAATATGAAAATTCAATCAGTATTAGCATTTTCATTCTGGTAGTTACTGAGCACACATAAATCTTCCGACATTGCACAAACATCTTTCAGGGTCTTCATCAGTTCTATCGTGACAGTTTCTTACACCATCACAAATTCTTTCCGGATTACTTAATGTCAAATATGATGCGCAGCTGCAAACGTCAGGTTCATCAGACCCATCCTCACAATCATTGATCTTGTTACAAAACGCTGATTTTGGCACACATCTACCACTACCGCAGGTGAGTTGGTCCATTGCACAATCTACGAATTATTTGGCATTAAAATCTTGTATAGAATATGTGGTAATGTTAGAAATATCAATGTGTATATCTAATATTAAAATAATTATAAAAGAAAAGGTCTGTAATAGGGCTACCGGCATAAAACCTTAAAATATAAGAAAAATGTTGATACAATTTCTACATCGAAAGGCTTTATTATAATTGTGTCTAAGATACAAAACCAATGGAAAACGTAAGAATAAAATAATGACAAATATGAATTAAAAAAGATTAAGAAAAAAGAAGACACTGTGCACCAATTTTCTATAGCCTAGTTTTCTTGCCTATAGAATATTTATATTTGATTTTAAAGAAGTATTTTTACGCATGTGGTTTTGAATTTCGTTTCTTTAAAAATTATATAAATATTTCTTAAATGATTGCTTTATTTTGACAGATGAGAAAGAGTTTCAGATGAGTGGGAAAATTAATCGCCAGAATCCTGATTATTAGACACTTTCAAAGTTACGGGCGTTGCGATGTTTTTCCTGTATCAAGGACTGGCGTATACATTGTGTAGCAAACAACGAACCCCATTGATGGTCTCTTTGTTCGGCTGTCAGTGCATAAGATTGTTTTGTTTGTATTTTATAAAAGATGTGTATGCTTCGCTATTAACAACAAAGGAAGAGTGCCAGGTAAGAGTTCGCAATGCCATTCGATATGTTCCTTCAAGAAATTTTTCAATCTTTAGACTATGGAACCAACAGTTCGAACAATTACTATCTAGTCAAACAACAAAAATTTTCGGCATGGTCCGCTTCAACTCTGAAAAGAAAGTTAGGCACGTAGTGTAGTACACAAAGTTATATTGCATTTTGCGTACATTCTAAAAGTCAAATAAAAATTGTAACATCTCTGTGATTTCAAGGACTGTGGGCTCGTATAACACCAACAATCATTGGTAACATCAGACACCACAGCGCTGAATTAATTTTGTGCCATGATGACGCACCGGATAATAACACGACGATAATTTGTGTTATGCAACTTTATATTCAAGATAAGACAAAAAGTGTGTAGTAGAATTATGGTTAATATAATAATTAATGATAAAAAGAATCGCGGTCAGAGACTAATGTTTGAAACGCAAAATTCCGGTAATAAAACGACACATGATCGTTCCAGACAATTTAGAAGAACCTGAAACGAAAACATAAGTTCGAATTAATTAGAAAACATACGTACAAGATAAATTGAAAAACTTATCAGGGCACTCTCGAAAGAAAAAATGCATAATAATCTGCGGGTTAGACTATGTTTTGTAGAAAACGGGATTTTTTTTGTATTTGTAGTGTATTTTTAATAAGGTAAACAAACTGTTGTGATATTTAGGTATTGAATTATACTTTCAGAACTATAAATAATAAAGTTTATAACAGGTAATAATTAAAAACCATAAAATGTATTCAGATACATAAAACTAAAGTGTTTTCTTCGGGAATGCCATTACAAGAATAATAACACATAATCTGTAATTCTGTTAGACACATATATTATTTTAGCGCTATCTCTTACAGAGAACGGTATATACATACATCATGTCGTCAAATAGAGTTCTATAAAGTGTACTACTACTATAGTGACTCTTCCATAATGGTTACCCTAATAGTAAAGTTACTGCACTTTAGATGTCGCCACATATTATTATAAATTCACCACTTACCGCACTTATTTGATAGATGGCAGAATATATTCCGTTCGCGGCACATCGAGACGTCTTCGTCTTCACCATTACGACAATCCGGAATTCCATCACAAATTCTTCTGGATTCTATGCATTGCCCGAGCTTACATCTGAATCCCAGGCATTCCTTGGGGTTACCAGTAAAAACGTCGGAACGTTCTAGTTACGAAGGACGAGAAGCAATGTTTTTGTAAAAAATCAATGTCTACAGCGTGAATTGTATACATATGGTACATACGTCAGTTTAAGCCGCATAACTTACCGAATATATCAAATATTGCGTTTACGAAGAGGGATAGAGATGTAAAGGGGGTAGTGCGTCGAAATCCGCAAGCTCCATTTTCTTCGTAAAATACGGCAGATGGATATATACCATTTCCAGAATCGCAAACTATGACACCACTCCAATTTTGAGCTTTTGGATTCTGCGTTATGTTTCAAATTACGTTATTTTTGGTTGTCAAAAAATAGTCCATTAAATTAGTAAAGGCTATTAAATCAATTAAATCATTAACAAATTGATAATTATAAGAACTGTCCAGTAGCATAACAGTGCGTGTATTTGAAAATATTTATGTATTTCCTAAGCGCAACATTTTTATTTACTGTGAAGCAAAATTTGAATAATCCTTAGAAAGATGAAGTTTTGATATTTTTGTTTAAAAAATACTGGAGACATTACGAATTAATATGAGTAATAAGTAAGAGATACGAAAGAGTACCAAATAGATCCGAAATGATATGTACATACATTGCGAATCTAAACAGAGACAAAGGACTAGAAGTAAAATTTAGGCAATAGTAATAGATAATGGTAATTGTAAAACAAGTGACTTCTTTTGTTGTAGTAACGAGGCTATCTAACAATAGTTTTCACTCGAAATCTAAGCATTTCCTTGGTTCTAGATTAAGACCTACAGAAGTGAACGGATAATTCATTTTTATGGTATGTACATATATGATTAACAAATTTGTAAGCACAAATATATTTACAATTCAACTGGCACGAAATTTTGAGAGTGGTAGACTATGATTACTTCTATCAATAATTCTATATAGTCTTGCCTGGGCCATGTATTAATGTTAGTGATGTATAAAAACTTTTGGAAAATTTTGAGCTCTTGTTTAGTCACTTAATAAAGAAAGAAATCCATAAACTATGACTCTCTTACAAAACCAATCAGTAAATGTGGTTCTAAAATATCTACAGATGTTCTTTTGTAAAATTCTATCAAACTTAAAGTTTTAATAATTTCTTACATTACATTCCTCAAAAACTGGTTGTCTTCGTTTAAAGCACCTTGAACCAGATGTGCAATTCATAGTTCTTATCAATTCTATTGAAGTTAATTTATTATCCTTCGTACGCCCAACAGCATAACAGAATTCCTTAAGGCGATGTATTTCATTTCTGAAACAAATCAAGAATTATCTCTTTGAAAATAATATGAAATGTGAAAAATCTTACCCTTGAGTGAAATGTACAGGTTTAACATATCTTGTACTAACAACTTCTGTTTGCAATTTTAAAAGGATGATGTCAGAGTATAGAACATGTATTGACTCGGCTACTAATCGGATTTGTTCGTGCGGTCCAGCAATGTCCATATATCGGTCACCGATCCCCAATAACACGACCACGTACTGACTATTCAATCTTAGAAACAGTAGAAATTCTCTGTTAGTTTCATTTAAAATGTTATGGAATGTTATTTAAATTAGAATTGGATATAAAAGATGTTCGCTAAATTTATGCGTACATAGTATAACTTACTCAGAAATCCCGCGAAAACAATTATAACTTGTTAAGATCCATTTTATATTCAGCAATATCCCAGTACATTTGTAGTCACCATCCACAAAAATTGCGACATCCCAAGGAAATATGTTCCCGTTATTTTCAATTTTAGGGTGCCAACTCCTCATACTAACATTAGAACACTCCACATACAAACCATCGCAAAGCTCTCCACTACCAGAATTTTCAATAGAATCATCTTCCTTCTCCTGATTTACAACTATTCTTAACGGAAGATTTTTGATTTCAAGTTCAAAATAATGTTCAGTGTCTGTAAAACCCAACGATAAACATAATTCGGTCGCAATTGTTGAATGGATATCTGTCCAGTTTTCCCCGCACATTGGCCACCATGAATTTTGATAATAAAAGGATACGATGCCTTTAGAATTTAAGTGTGGACGAAAATCAGTATCTAATAGAACTGTGGTCCCGTCCGTGAGAATGACTGAAACATGAGGCTTTAATGATTAAATCTTTTAACAGTTAATACTAGTGTATGAGACAGCACTTACAACAATCCCATTCATCTTCGCCATCGGGACAATCAGGAGTACTGTCGCATTTTTTATCTAAGTGGATGCAAGTTTTACTTGACACGCAATAAAATTCATCCTTTCTGCACGTTATTCCTGAAAGCATATTATGATATGGACTTAGATTATAAAAAATTATTAGATATTATCACAAATTTTGACAGTAGTTTGCCAGTACACATACATACATATACGTAGAGTTCAAAAGTTTCAGCATTTTTGAAATGTATGAATGTACGTATCGTAATGTGTAATACAGGTGCACAATATATAAAGAAGAGTTGTTCTAGAGGTTCCAGATGCGTAAATACATATTTTAGAAATATCTTAATAAAGAATAGTCCACAAAGCGCACTTATTTGAAATGACAGTGGTTTCCTTTTTTCTTAAAAAAACGCGTTGCAATTAGCACTGTGCAAATAATGTCGATAATAGCGACACAACAAACTGTTGCAATTTTATCAGAGTTCTGTAGAGAACGTTTTCAGAATGAGGGTATGTTAAAAACTGAAACACTATCTCCGGCTAGAGGTGGGAATAGTTCTTGACGAGGAGCATTGCAAAATGAGTATTATTCAGGTATACCATAAGTGGCATGAATAGCTAAACTATGAAGTACGACAGGCGGGCAGCTAAGAACTTGCTTTTCATTTCACTATACTTAAAATTTGAGAAAAATTGTAAGACTTAATGTTTCTTAAAGTATATAAATCAAGGGCCTATTTCTATTAAAGAGTTAGAAATTAGTGGTTGAAGTGACTGCAAATGTTGTTGGTGAAAATCAATTCCGATTATAAAAATTTAATGTGATTGTAAACAATTTCATTTAATCATCAATAAACAGAAGTTGGAAATAAAATTAGAAAATAGAATCAAAGGACGAAATATCTATAGCAGTGTTTAGATTAGAGCAATTTACCTAAAGAAGAGACGTACCTACTGGGTACATGGAAACAACTTTACCAGCACTGTACAAAGCAGCATGTCATGTCTATCCAGGAAACTTCGTCAGGTTCCAGGAGTCACAGGAAAAATTAAGCAAATCTTTGATGAAAGGCGCCCATTATACGGTAAATATGAAAGTCAAATGTATGACTTAAGCGGTGTAATAACTTTCTTAAAGAAGTAAATGAAGAACTCCTATTTGATTATCCGATATGCCAAGAAAACCCTAGTGAATGATATCCATTGGCGAATGTGGCAAACGCTAAACATCAGAAGAAGTCAGATGGAATCAAATAGACCCTTTGCCAGTGCAGAGAAATATAGTACGTGATACACCTGAGGACCTGCAGCAACTGCTGGAATACATGCTCTCCCAACGATTTATGAAATGCTGATCAGAATGAAGTTAGCAGAGGCCGGCTGGCTTAACATGATTCGTCGTAGACGATTGCACTTTTTATGTTTTATCCAGAAGATCTTAAATACAGGTAGACTTCCTTACCTGTTACGTATGATTAAGTTTCGCACAGATGTACATAATATTAATATACACCGTAAGGATACTATCGATATTCCTAAACATCGTACTCAATTATTCAAAAGATGTTTTAGTTATATCTGTGCGCAGCTTTTTAACTCGATCCCCAGTGATGTCAAGTGGTTGCCGTATGCCTCATTTAAACGTGCACTTTCTGTGAAACTAATGGATGAGCAATCTCTGAGCATACATTAGGCGCTTAGTCGGCAGATTTTATAATTCGTAATGAGTATATTATGTATTGCGTTGGTCAATTGTGTAGGCACTAATTATAGTTATAATTATATTTCTTGTGTGCGGTTTATATATTTATTTTACTGTATATTTTCTTATCTCCAGGCATTCTTGGGCCATCATTAATAACAGGGTATCCATTAGGGTACACTGACGATGGTCCTTTTGTCAATTCTTTAGCTATATTACGTGCATATGTATGTATATAAGTTATAATTTGTAATTGTCAATAAATTACTATTTTTATTATTATTAAATATTGTGAACATATTTCTGAAGCTAAGAGTCTGCAAAATATTCTTTAAAAAGCATTCTGAATAAAACAGGAACATTTTACTTATGTATAAACTTTCCAATCATTTAACGACCTATAGACCTGTTCCTCTTTTGGCAGCAATTACTAGAGAGACAGACAAACATATTTGAGAACAATTGGTTTTAATTTAATTTCTTATTCATTAGATTATATCTTATAATGTGTCCTAATAATATTTCCATATTAACGTCCATATTTTACAGGCTCAAAGTGTATATAATACCACCATAAACGATTCTATTGTAGTTTGAGCATTACAGTTTCACATGGATGATTTAGAAATGCATTAGCATCTATATTTAAAGCAAATATGGCGCACTTGAAAATGGATTTCGCATGTCTTTCACAATACGTTACTTCATCTGTCTAATTCTGGTTAATTACAGTCATCATTGTCACGTAAAAAGAAGTTATTTTACCCATCAATTGTGCTAATATAAGAAATAATACATCGTATTTACTTCTGTGATGGCTCTAATATTGTAACAATTACGTGTACACTAATTAAATTAACACATGACATCTATGCAAATTGTTAAACACACGCAATCCAAATTATATTTACCATCCTGAATGCAATAATAAATGAAATGACCAACGTTACGGTATCGTTAATAGTTTCGAAATGTTCGCCTATTTTGCAATATTTCGCTAAGTACATTGAAAAATAACATTATCTACATAATTTCTGGCATAAAAGATCCAAAATGTGCGTATATCAGCGAATTGATAATAAAATTGTATATTCTTTACACAAGGCCAACATCGAATTGAGGATGTTGACATGGCAATTTGAGTACATTTACATAGCAAACCCATTACTAAATCTGAGATGATATATGTACATAGAACAAGTCATCTCGTGGCGAAATATCGTGTGATTTATGATCATTTTTCTGTTTTGTGCATTTAGAATTTCCCTTTTGTCACTCTACCTATGACATAGATGACCAGATCTGATATAAAATCACTACCATCTAGAGGCTTACAAAATCCTTGCCACTTAATATGATTCATCCAAGTCTTGCATCGAGCCACGTTCATTGGAAATCGCTAACTTGCACATATCACTCATTGCCATAAACAATTGAAATTTCTAAAATTTATCTGAGCTATCTGAAACTTAAAATTCAACTTTTAGTTGCTATCAAGTTATAGTCGTTTAGGAGTAAGATGGCAGAACATAAAAAAATAAAAAAAGGAAATGAACTAATATCTCAAAAACGGATCAAGCAAATCTAATGAAATATGCACTATCAATTATAGTGACAGGAACGTGCACTTTATAGCTCAAATAAAATAGATCTTACGGTAATTAAAGATATTGCATTACTTTGTATGTTCTAGAAGAGTAGTGAAATATAATTTAACTTATGCGTTACCACAGTTTATTTCATCAGAATAATCGTAGCAGTCGATCAAACCATCACAAACTCCTTCGGGATGAAAGCTTTTCAAATAATCCACACAACTGCAATTACGCTCGTCGCTAATATCCTCACAGTCTGGAATTTTGTTACATTTCTTTGAGAAAGGAATAACCTGTAACATACTGGTACGATTGTATTGGGTGAAATAGATTTTATATTGTAACACTTTCAGATCTTACCTGCTACACTTAAAGTGATCTTCAATAATTAATGGTGTCATTTCTTCCGTAGCATTATGTAGTGCGGATTCCGTAACTGTTATTTCTTGCATTTCAGTTGTTCTATTGATGTCACCTTCGAATGTAACCTCTTCTGTTATTTTTCCAGTCCTGCTATGAATTTCTGCTGTCATTGTGGGTTCTTGGTTGTAACTTATAGACTGACCTTCATCTGATATCTTTAGCGAACTTGCAAATAAGGTGTTTTCAGTCGTATATCCGAATTCGTTTCTATTCAAACTGTTCGGTATGAAACTAGTTTCCATTTTAAATGTGTTGGTGCCAAAGATGTTATCGGGCACATCGGTAGCCACCGTGTGTTTATCCGTTATTAATGTAGTTGCTACTTCTGCTGTTAACGCAGTCGTAACTTCGTCGTCCTCGTTCTTTAATTTATTCGGTGCCGTATCCTCTTTCTCGTCGATTCCGTTCCGGCTGGTATCGGCCAAGATCATGTGTCTCATTGTGTTCCTGAAAACCTCAATTATAGTCTTTTCACAGTGGAGTTCATCCTCGGCTTGTAGACAGTCTACGATTCTATCGCAATGTCTTTTCTTTGGCAAACACTTCTTAGATGATTTGCAGAGAAATCCAGGGCATTTTTGAAGTGGTTTTCGAGTAGGTAAGTGGTGGTGATCTGACGTAAGAAAAAGCGTTTAAACACATTTCCTAATAAATTTCATATTAAACATTTTTAGCTTAATTTGGTTTATATAATATTGAAACTTGAATGATGATTCTATTCTAGTGTTTCGAATATCAGCAGGCAGCTCAGCTTAGAAAATTTATACATAATGTAAGCAAATATTGGCATGTACTTACGTAAATGTTTATGTAACCAAGCCAGATACAGGCTAACTCTCGTGTACACTCCAGGTTCATTTGGTCTAGCACAGCCCTCACCATGTGATACTATACCAGCTAAATACCATTGATTCGGCGAGTTAGGGTTTTTACACATGAATGGACCACCGCTATCTCCTTGACAAGCGTCTTTCCCGCCTTCAAAATATCCTGCACATATTTCACGTCCTTCTTCATCTTCCTTGTGTTTGCACTTGTTTAACACAGGGATCTCTACCTCCCTCAAATGGTCAGCTGAAATGTTTCACTGTAGATAAGTATATATAATGTTACAATATCAAAATTACGATCATTTCCATGCTCTACAGTTGCTCCCCAACCAACAGCCGAACACATTGTTCCTGGAGATGGTTCCTGGATGTAGTTTTCTCCTGCTGTTAGCTTAGAGGGAAGACATATTGGTCTGACATAACGACTGTATGTTAGTGGCCGAGATAGCTTCATCATGGCGAGATCGTTCTTTAAATTAGCTCTATCGTAGGCGTTATGGGTAATGATGTGCGCAACAAACCGTATTTGTTGCATTGGAGAAAAAGAAAATCTTCTTAAAATACCAGCTTCTACTTCGTAATAATAATGCGTAAATCTGAAATAAAATATTGAATATAAAATGTTCAGAGTTAGTGGTTCCAATTTTATACTTATCGACACAATGAGCTGCTGTAACAATCCAATTTTCGTTAATAATTACGCCACCGCAATGAAACAATCCATTTCTGTATATAGAAACGACCCATGGCCATGCAGCTGGTTGACTTGGAAATCCACCAACTACTCTACTTAACTCTACAGTTTCGTTGTTATCAACGCTTCTCCTATGCCTAAATCGAGATATTACATCTTCCATCGCTTCATCCAGTTCTTCAGATTCTACTGAACTTCTTATCAAGTTTCTGATGCCACATTTAGGAGGAGGACATTCCACGTAAGTTGCAAAGCCATTAAAACAATAATCTACAATTTCCAATTTGTTGTTCTTTAATCTATTTATATATGGACCCTTGTAATTCGCTGATATAGGAGTCATATATACTAGCGGTGTGCTACAATTAATTCAATAAATTATTAAGGTAATATAAAGTAGATCATATAATTAGAGCCTACAAGTCAGATTCTTCACTCTCGTTGTTACAAATTTCGGTTGTCCACTCTTGAGAGTCAGAACAAACTGGGAACCAGAAGCCCTTATAGTTTCTGTACAGAAAACCCTTAGACTTAGATGCTTGAAGCAGGGGCTGAAAAGAAGTAGTATTTAATTACTTAACTAAATTAATCTTGTCATAAATACCAATGATTTTTCATGAAATTCGGATAAAATTATGCAGTCTTCTTCATCTTTGCCATTAGCGCATTGTGCTACACCATCACATCTCTGAGTTCTGCTTATGCAATCTTTTTCCGATTCTGCTGTAGCTATATTGTCACAACTGAAACTATCTACATCACAGCCTGTTAAAAATATATGTGCATATTATAGTATTTAAATGTGAATAAATAAGCGTATACCGAAACATCCCATTTCATCCTCTCCATTGGGACAGTCAAGATAACCATCGCATAACCGATCTTCCATAATCCTTTCAGCGCAAGAACAAAACATTTCGTCACTTGCGTCTGGGCAATCTACTCGGGTATCGCATATTTGGTTTTGGCTAATACATTTTTCACTATGAACACAGTTTACCTGGCCAATTTTACATGTTCTTGAAGTTCTACTTTTGCTGCTGAAATGATAGATGTTAAACATTTAGAGAGATTCGGGTTAGATTATTATACTTAATTTCTTCTACGGGTTTTTCAGAAATAGAACTGTGTCTTACTTCCACTCCAGGCATGTTTGTTAAATGTTGGGTTGTACTACCTGATACTGGTACTGGATTGCATAGATAGTACTGACCCTGCGGAGTTTGTACATTTTGATTCCAGTAATATGGGTTATAGGGGTACGATGGATACGCTCCAGGTAACTGAGATGAGTAAGTTGGAGCCCCGTAAGGATATTGTGGATTCAGAACAAATGAATTGGCGGGCGTTCGTGGCATTGGTAGAACTGAATTCAGTTTTGCAGTTGAATCAAAAGGATATGGTGGTATTTGGGGTGGCTGTAGTATTGGAAGTTGGCTTCCCACTTGTGGTGTGTATGGTATACATTGCTGCGGATAGTACGATGCGCTTAAAGAATTACGTTGATTTAATTGTAATTCGAAAGGATTAGCATTAGCTTGTGATTGCTTGTTCTTGTTAGCAAGATCGCTATTATGCCTATCAGCGCTTTCTTCCTCTTTCCTGAGACTTGGTAGCTCTATGGGGTTATCATAAACATTTCCACCATTTCGCTTTTTTGTGTAGTAATAGTCAACATAGTGGTGATTTTCTGTAGGCAATGCTTTTGGACTATAGTCATTCATATAGTTATATGGATAATCTTGCTCGTATACCTTAGAGTAATCCGACAAAATTTTAGGATTAACTCCTTTGTTATTATAATCATTTTCACTATATTCATGACGATCATATAAGTTTAGATTGGACGGAATGCTTCTACTTGCTATACCATGCAACTTATGCTTATACCATAAGTCAATGTAAGATCTTTTAGATTTTGAATGGTAATGCTTTCCTACATGTATTGATGTATTACCTGTAGTGACAAGGACATCGTTGCCTTTAAATAGTGGTCTACTTAGTTTGGCAATTCTAACTTTCACATTCAATACACTATTTTCGGAAATTATTGGCTTAGTTGTTGCAAAAGGAACCATTGTACTCATGCTACTTTCATCATTATTTGTAATAGTAGATTCAGTTTGAATTTTTGAAGACTCATTTTTTTTACAAATCTGGTTGATTATATCGCGGTCGTTATGTAGAAATAGTGAGCAACAATCTTCTAATTTTTTAATAATGATGCAGTTATCAAATTCAGTATTTCTATCTATGTCACTCGAATTTGACTTTATAGCTTTCCTCGTTGATGTAGTTGACCATAATTTTTCCAAATCGTTCATTGCTGAAATTTGTGTTTTGAACTTAGTTATACCAGTTGAATATTGACTAGCATACCTGAATTTGGCAGAATAGTCAGGCAAATCGTTATTCCAAATAACACAAAGGCTATTATCACAAAGGACTTCATTAAGAATTTCCTGAATCTCTTTGGCCATGATTGTTGCTGTTTTGGAATCTCTACAATATAAATACACTTTTTGATTTAAATTTGAACCGAAAAATACATATCAAGTGACAACTAACTAGCGTTGCTAAAGAAAAGTACTTTGTCTTTTCCTATACGTAGTAATAAACAATTACATACAACTTGCATTGATTTTTTACTAAAAATAGGGTTTCTGCTAAAATAATTGTGCAAAGTAGCTACTTAAATGTCAGGTAAATACTATGGGAAGTATCAGAAATGCGAAATAATTTAGATTTAGCAAAGCTAGCACATTTATACATACAGACATTCTGCAGTATACAATGAATAGCAGAAACGCAAAGCCGAGTATCGAACTAAATGAAATTTTATACAGAGCAAGTCGAAACAATATCGCTAGCTAGAAAATGGGTAGAGTGCCATTTTCTTGATGAATGAGATGATACCTCAGAGAGCGATAGTCGTGATGTTGCTAAAGTTTCTATTGAGGAGATCTAACAGGAATTAAGCCATTGTGACTGAAAAAGTAATACCCTTTTTGATTGTCTCATTTTTGGAATGTTAGACTCTCCACCTCTGAATTTTTTTGATTGGCATGCCACTGGTCTACATGAGCTCTTATGTGACTTTTGGTAAGACCACATAATGGCTCTTATTCAATGAATTGAGGCTGCGCATCTTTTTTTCAGTACCATTGGCAGTCACAGTATCCTCGCGTCCACAGTGGCCTGTCATCAATATCAGAGTCAGGGCGTTTTTTATGGTCAGAGCTTCGAGGACGAGTAGGCGAGCTTGGGTGTCCAATAAAATGCATATTCGTCCACTTTGACAGCACAGTAGCATTGCAATTGCAAGCGTTTGCAATTGCAATGAGTTTGGTTGTCAATAATATTTTTAGACTTTTGTGTTTTGACTTAATTTTAGAAATGTATCTTACTTGTCACAATATAACTGCGAATAATTTCTATTATTTAAAAAAAATATGTAAAACTCATTTGTCTTGATAAAGTTCGTATCCACGAATGAAAATTCGACAATTTTGAATAAAGAACTTTCATTAAAGAACAGGCCTTTTCATTTGTCTAAGATTATTTGGAGTATATAGCGTTATTACTACATATATTAGTTATCAGTACTCCGTTACTGTCTTCAAAATTGTTAAGAGTATTCTATAGCAGGAAGTATTCTATTGCATGAGAGAATTTACTAGTGACTCTATCAATATTTTGGGATAAAACTTTATTTTAGTTCTTTTAATTGAATTCTCGAACATTGATTTGTGTTGTACACTATATTAAAAATGGTTGGTGAGTTTATTTTTTTTACTATTTCTCGGAAAAGATATTTATTGGCTCCTTATAAAGACCTACGTTTTCGAAAGATATTCAACATGGAATGCATAACATATTTTTACAATTTTCACGTAATGCATCATTTTACACATTTAAACGAATAAACAAGCAATAATTCATCTGAAAAATGTATTAAAATTCAAATTTACTTGCCCGTATCTGCTTTTTCCGTATTCAGAGCGTCGTTTTTCAAGTCGACGTTGGTCATGTCTTCCGGTTCCCCAAATTTATGATAACCCTTGGACTTTTTAACGCCATTGGCTTCAAGCTGAACACATTTATGGTCTACCATTTATTACAATTACCGCAATTTCCGTGAAAAATGTGTCGAAATTTAGTATTTTAAGGGCGGATGGCGGTTCGAAATGGGCACAGTATCTAACGCTAACACTTTGTTGAAGTTATGACGCCAAATTGCTTCACTACGGCCAGCACACGCGAGTTGCAGGTTCATCGAATAATCTGTGCATTGTAAGTTATGTCCGGAGTCAGCATATTTTATTTCCTTTATAAAATTATAACTAAGTAGGTATGCGGAATTTGGTCGCGAATGTAGGTTAAAGAAGTGTTTTATCAGTAATCTAACAAAGTAGGTATCAATTACATGTAGGTTTGCGCAATTTATTTTCAATGAATCATTCTTAAAAGATGTATAAAGAAATAATATGTTAATAATAGTTTACATTTTTCTTTGGCTTTCAATCTCAATTGTAATTGTGTATAATTACAAACACAACTGATCATTTTTATTCAAAATTCTTAGTAGCAGTGTGGAAAATTCGAAGCATAACGTAAGACATTCGTTAAATTCATTTAAAAGAAAAACTATTTCCACTCTCAAATTATAAAATTATTAACTCTATTCAATTAGTATTAAATATTCGCAGACCTGCACCACTTGAGAATCCTCGAGGACCCAATTTGGATTAACTTTTATTCTTAGCATTTATTTGTGATTTTACTAATGCATAAGTGTCTGTTATTTGCTGATTATGTCAAACTATTCTTAACAGTGACATTGTTGAATAGCATTTCAGTATTACACGGTAATCGCATAAATAGAGTCTTCTTAATAAGTATTATTATTGTCAAGTGTAATGTTTTATCTGTGACGATGGTATCGTCCACCGACATCAGCTTTCATCATCATCCTACCTTGTTTGCGGCATTTAATAGTAGTAACAGATCCAAACTGTGACACACAACTCAATTTATTTCATATACAAAACTCAACTAGGAAGCATGCAAGAACAGTTTTTCATGTATGTTATTTCGAACATATGGTGTTCATCCTAATCGAGGTTAACAGGATAATCAATTCACAGTTTAAAATTGTATTCAATATTTTTCACGAATTTCTTGCGTTTATTAGATACTTGAACGCTTACTCGGATCGTTAGCTAACTAGACGGGCTAACAAAGAAGAGCAAGTTTTTTTGACAAAAGAGTATTTTTAGATATAGCGTCCTACTCCACTTCCTCCAACTCCTTCCTCCTACTTCAACCAATATTTCAATGAATTAAAATCGCAATTCATTAATTTTGGTGACGGCAAACGCAGATTTGTGAGCAGCCGCCTCCAAGTGATGGAAAAGCGTTTCCTTCCTTTCCAAATGGAGCCCCTTCTCTTTGATTTTGTCGCACGTTTGTTACAACAAATTGGCATAATACTCGTCATTTATTATTTTTCCGTCTCTCAGTAGTCGACCAAGATAATTCCATGAGAATCTACACCTGCCATAATCTTTCCAGACGACAAAACCGTTTTTGCCTTCTTTTGTGGCGGAGAACTTCTGTTTGTCGCGGAGTATTTTTGATTTCCAATTATTCAGTCAAAATTATGTATACACGGTCATTTGAGGTATCACTATGTCTGCTATCTCTGGCACTTTTATCCGATTGTCATCCTACACGTTACGGTGAACTTTTTCTATCATATCTGGGGCAGTAGCTATTTTTGGAAGTCCAGTACAGGGTTCATCATTTGTACTCGTACAATCACTATTGAAACCGAGGGAGCGAACTCCAACGATGTTGAATCTAGGTTTGCTTTAATTTCGGTTGGTGTTAAGTCTTTCGAATAAAAGTACTTTATCACTACTCTCAACATAGTTTTTTTCATATTGGCAAAAATATGCATTGGAACTATTGTTGCCGAAGTAAAACACTATCTCACTTTCACCGACAAAAACAACAATCACTTTGATAATTACCAACGCGTTTCGACACCAATGCTGTCATTATAAAATTTACAAACTAAACTTAACAGGAAACCTAAAAGTTATAAACAACGTCAATCTGAAGAAAACAATGTGGCCCACTGTTCATTAAACATGACTTGTTTTTGAAAATTCTTAAACTTTCAAAAACATTTAGAAATTTACAACTATTAATCAGTCGAATTAATTTATCATTATAGTGATCAATATTATGATCGTTTTCGAAAATATGTTGGGCAACTCTAGACTTCTCAATTCTGTTATGTCTAAGACTAGCCACATGCTTTTTGAATCTAGTTGAAATGGAACGCCTGCTTGGTCCAATATATTTCTGTTTACAATTTTTACAATCCATTTCATAAATCCCCGACTTCTCCAAAGGAGTAAAGGTCAGTCTTACAAACAACATTACATCAAATGCTTAAACATAAAAGTAATTCATAAGAAATTTTGTAAACCACAAAGATAAGAGAGTCACTAGAAAATTTTATTGTTTATATTTGATAAGTTCATCCTATTAGCCAGATGTAATGTCATCGAAAATGTTAATAGCATTATATTCAGATTCCGTTGTTTATATTCCTAGAGTAATGGGAAATATGAAGCAGACAGGGAACATATGTATGGATCAGGGAATAATCTCCCTAAAAATTGAAATTAATCCCAAAGAAAGCGAACTCAAGATGGTTATTAAATATGAAACCGAAAATCTAGAAATAAAATGCAAGCTGACAAATGTAAGACACATGAAATTTTAAACGAAGTGAGTCAATGTCCGCATTGCTTAAACATATATGACTATTAGCTATAAAAAATTGTCAAAAGAGGATAAAATGCCGTAATTTGAAAGTGACCTTTGGTAACCAAGACGAGAAGGGAAAGGCAACGTACTATTCACAGAAAAGAAAGGCATCTTTAACACAATTCCGACTTCTAGAAGAATACCATGAGGACGAGAAAAGCTGAATAAATGTGACAAAACAGCAATCCAATTCATGCTTTTGGTAACAAATAGATCCTAATGAAGAAGAAGATATGTATATCTAGAAATAGCAGCATACGTTACAATACTACAGATAAGAAAAGATGTATAAAATGACGTTCTATTCTATTTGGATATGTTGTACTTAATTTTACAGTTACTAATAATATTACTAGACTTCCTTGAAATCTATGCCCTTTGATTATTTTGGGATCATCGATGAAGGATTATTTATACCTAGAGCGGACCAATTTCCGTGCGGGCCATGTGTGCCGATATGAGGGTTTTGCATCAGAATTAACAAAAAACATTCAGTATGTGTGTGGTACCCGCTTGGACTGCATGTATGTAAGTGTAAGCATACGTAATAAAATGTCGTCGACACATAAATCGACAAAACGACCGTTGCCAGATGAAGTGAATAAGTTTATTATGAATTTCCCGGACTTAATATACGACGGCACGAAAATTAAATGTTTAGTGTGCAATACATATGTAATGTATTGGTCAAAAGCACATTGTAAAGAAGACGTAAGCAGTTCGAAGCGCAATAATAACAAAATTAATCGACAACAGTTTATGCTTCTACTTTAATAGTAGAAAAGCAAATGTACCTACCTATATTTAGTTATTTCTGATAGAATAGAGCTCTCCACTTCTATACTGTATATCGGTAACAACCTCATGTTGCGTCCCTATTCTATCGCATATTCTAATATACATATATTATGAATACACTCCCATACCGGGGCTCACGGCCCGCGCGGAAATTGGCCTGCTCCACTTATAACAAAAGAGTGTTAAATTGTGTTACTACCTGCTATAATTCAATATACATATTTGGTAAAAAAATATTCATAGCACAGACTAATATGGTACTTTATATAATGTATGTATTATGTTTGTTGTAAGTTTGGAAATATTTTCAAATACTCTTCACGTAAAGTTTTCAGAAATTCTACTTTCTCAATATATTAAATTTTACTCCGTTTGAAAATATTTAAAATATAATCGGTAATACGACGGACAAGCTACAATTATTGACAATAGAAAGATTGATACAAATTTTTAGAATTTTCTTTTGAATATGTTCAAAGTATGTAATTGCCATTTACAATAATGCACTTAACCATTCTCTCCTTCCATAGTTTAAAAGTGTTCATCCAGCTGTCTTTAGGGGTACTATTAGAAAAACATTAACGGCGTTGACAATCTCTTCTTTTGATTGGAACCTTTTCCCTCTCAAATGTTTTCTTGAGTTCAAAAAATAGCCAAAAGTGACATCGCCAAATCCGGTGAGTAAGTAGGATGTTTTCGATTTTGTTTTTCGCTAAATACTGAACAGTTGTACCTTCTGTATGGTACGAAGCGTTATCATGATGTAACATGATTCCCTTTCTTGGTACTTTACGGAACATATTAAGTAGGTAAACAATTTTCAACATACCACTCAGCGGTAATTGGCTTCTGATCTTCTAATTTAATGGCGACCACCAAACACGGACTAATAAATCTAATCTTCAGATTTGACTCTATGCGGTTGTCCTCGTTCAGCATTTTCTTCGCCGCAGCAATCTTTTCGGGATTAACAGTTAAAGGAGGACCAGCTCCTGCTATGTGTACCACCGACGTATAACCCCATTCAAATTCTTTGTACCATCTATAAACAGTAGCCAATGATGGTGCAAGATCCCCAAATGCCGAGTTTAAACTCTCCTCAATCTCAGACTCGCTCAAGTCTTTCTTGAAATCATAGTAAATCATTATCCGAAAGTTCTCTAGTGATAATTCCATTTTTTCGATTGAAACTTATTCTATGGACTATTTATTAGAGTCTATTCAACCGAATTGCACATACTAAACTGCAATGGATAGATAAAATAATGCACTATTTAATAAATAACATTTTGTATAACTATAAGTAACTATATTTTTCAATTCTCAATATTTGCAACTTATTCCTGGTATAAATTTAGGCATGATAAAAAATTTCATCAAAGTAATGGACAAATGGAGGGAAGAAGATTTTAATACCCTAGACAATGGACATTTCTGTAGGATGCCAGATTGACGGAAAGTTAGCTTAAGCAAATATAAGAGGAATACTGAGAGGAAATCAACAGTCTAACGGCCACAAGAAAAACAACAAGTGAAAACTCAAGTCAGTTTTGCAGTATGACGATCTAGTAAACTCCCTGTAGACTTTCAAAACACCAGGGAGAATTTACCTGTATAATACAGCATACACATTGTATTTAAGTTTGTGCAGAATCAAGCTTCTAATAAGAATTTATGCCTGTAATGTTCAAATAGTGTTTTCTTCATAGATTACTTTAATAGGAACTGTAGTGTATGTATTAGTTCGAAAGTCTAGAACGGTAATCTTATTAGGCCACTGTAAGAGCCCTTTTGCGAGGGCATTTTCTTGTATGGTACATACATATGCGATAGATGAAAACCTCGTGAGTGTTTGTCAAGCATAACGTTATAATATAAATTGTAATGAATGAATTACAATTCTTTCCATTGTAATTACTTTTTAGTGGAAATATTTTTAGTTTGATTACACAATGTTTTAATTCAACCTAAATCACGAATTCATTCCGCAATTAATCGTTATTTGAAATGAGTCATCAAAAAACCTCAAAGTACATTAACCATTAATCATGTGACGTAAATTATCAATAATGCTGTCGGTTTTAATAAATTGATTACTTATTAATTAATAGGCAAAATAATTACCGCAGCGCATCGTTAGTGTTATTACATAAATTTTGTTTTACCTGTGTTCACCCGCCACGTTATTACATTATTTATCGCTTATTTACTTTATTTTGCGCATATCTATTAAATTTTAAATAAATTAACGTGTTTAATATTTATTATAGGGCAATATATTAATTTTGTGCGGCCTAATGGCGCATATATTCATATATGTCACAAATTGAATATCATATGGGTATGCGACCAGGGTATAGTTTAAAAGTAATGCTAATTATTGAATTTGGATTATCGTGTGAATACGTGGCTATTCCGTTCGAATGCTAGCAAAATATTTTCTGTGTTTATAGAGCTTAATAATTACAATTTATTCGCTAATACACTGCGTATACATTAATAAATATTACAGGATTCGTAAATATTTTAAATCAATGCAGGTGCTTTTATCTATGTGTAGGTACATATTTATAATTAACATGTTAAGTAATTTTAAGTATTTATGGAATAATTTATTACTTGCTGACAAAACAGTAATTATTTTAACATAGATTATTGTAACTAAACCTGTTAGATTACATAATTTTTTGTGCTGCTATATTGTTTGTCGAGACAATTATGTACATATATGTAAATCTGTTTGCTTGGATTTTTTACAACATTACCTTCCAGTAAATAATACCGCACTATTAATTATATTGCAACAACGAAGCCCAACGGCGACATTAATTTAACAAGACGTCCCACAAGCGTCAGCAAGATTCGAACTCTGAACTACAGTATAAACTCAATAAGTACTTTCATTACATTACATATGTATTACATTAGTTTTACTGAACTTTCTATGACAATATTTTTTGTATAAAAATTATTTACCTATTTTCCAGATATTTTTTCCACTTTTAAGTCAATTCAAACGCTATTCGAGTAAACATTAATTTATTTCAGAACTTATAAGTATATAAATTATTAGGTTTAAAGAAGATATATTTTATGTCTTGTACAATTCTATGCAAATATTGGCCTTGCTAAGATTAATTTGAACTAACTTCTCCAATGTATAGCGGATAATTGCTTTTAAAATAATGTAAATTACGAATATGTATACATATAGGTACAGATAGAGTATTTTCAGAGTTTGCGGAATATCTTTAAGGCATACTGGTGAATATGTTCCACTTGAGTTTTGTAAATAATGCAAAAATAAAGTCAACAATGCGGTTTAAGCATTTCTTAACCCTACTAGCCACGATTGCTCCTCAGCTGCCCATTTAAAAGTATGTACATACTTACATAACGTTGATGGAATTGCTGGAATTTGTCAAATACAATGTGATACACATATGAATATTTTATATTAGCGTGACTTGATTACGACAAAATAATTTATTTTTTTTATACACCTCCTGACAAATTTTCCATTCCATTTTGACTTGTAAGTACTATTTTAACACTAATTTATCCACATTTATTACATAAAGGTACCTTTAGAAAATTTAAATTTAACTTTTTCATAAGATGTCGTGTACTAGCATTAAGGTATTTTGCAGAATCTCCTGAAAATGGCCCAGAGCCGTACATGTCCAGATATTAATAACAATATATATGTGAGAAGAACTTTGTTTTCTCATTTTATCATTAAATAAAATGTTGTCAACAGAAATTTTTATAGGTTCCAATATTCCACATATATACAGGCTGTCCGCGATATACAAAGCATCCTTTTAAGGGATGATAGCTACAACGATTTAGAAACAAAAACATATAATACATCTTGGGTCTATCTGTAAGCGTAAACGAGAAAAAAAATTATTTCTAAAAAATCTTATTTGGTCAAACTGTACAAGAAAACTCATCCATATGGCTTCTTAAATAACCAAAAAAACCATATCAAAAATTTAGAGTTGAAAATAACTGAAAACAACGATGAAAACGAATTATTTAATACTTTGAAATTGAAGCATGGTGTCATTTCTCTTACCCCATACTGTACACGTTTGCAATAGAAGCGGCAGATGCAACCAAATATCATATGTTAATACGACCTTGAACTACATTCGACCATTGTATCGTACGAAGTCAATGGCTATACGTTTTAAAAATATCCGATCAATAGGAAAGAGGTACACATCTTTCAGTTTTTTTTAAATAATGTTATGATAAATAAAATCGATGTTATGTTGAAGTTAGAGTAAAAAGGGCGTGTTTAATAGCAGCTTTCGATCGGTAAATGAAAATTTAAGTTGTATATCTAATAATAGTGCAATTACGTTATGGCGCTTTAAGCTCTTTCGAAAAGGCTACTACAAAATTTAGTTCTTTTCTTTTATTTGTGATAAATTGCTGGTCCTAAAAACACGTTTTTGAGAGACAGGAGAAAATGTATTACAGGAAAGGCTCGATGTGTTGCCCATTTGCAAGAACACACGCCTGTAATCGTTGGGTACTAATCAGCTGGCGCTGTACAGTATGCGTCGAAGTTTGTGACATGAGAAATAATTTTTTTTCTCGTTTACGCTTACAGATAGACCCAAGGTGTAAAAAGAGCGGACTGTCTCTTTTTTTAAAATCAAAGTTTAGAAGTTGTTTTATGTTGTTTCACATTTACCTTATTGTTCCACAGCTTCAAACTTGTAGCATATATTACCTTAAGAAAAAAATGGAAAGAAAACAAAACTTCTTATTCCTAACCTTAGCCTAGAGAAAAAAAGAGCGTTGAACTTTCAAAATTTCTATTTACAAAAAGGAAATGAGAAATTGCGAAGCTTTCTATTGTAACATTATTTTACATAGCATGCATGTTAGTAAGCTGACACCGCAAACATTTAGAGCAAATTAGGAATAACAAGCAACAATTCCCAACATTTTAAATTAGAAAAAAGATCTAAGTTGACTTAAATAAAATGTTTTCCTTTTTTTCACAAAGTAAGCTTAGAGAGCTAGAATAATTATTAAAATTTTACTTTAAAAGGGAAGGTAAAAAACAATTGTTTCTCTTTTTATAAAGTACATGTGGTAGAAGGCTAGACATCTGGAACAATTTTGGGAACAATTAGAGCAACCTGGAACAAGTTTCGAAATTATTATTTAAAAAAAAAGGGGCGGTCCTAGCGACAATGGTTTCTCTTCAATTTCTTAATAAACTAAAGACGATATAAGGTTAAACATTTAGAACAAACCTAGAACAATTTGGAAGAACATAAAAAATTTCGAATTGTGAAAAAGGCGACAGCTAGGTACACGCATTTTATTTAAGGTAATAACACGAAACGAAAAATAAAACTGTCACCATATGTTTGAAATATAGAATAACAATCAGCATCGTTGCCGCTTGTTAAACTGTTGATATTTTTTGTTAATTTTTAAGAATATATTGATGTACTATCGTAATAGTTTTCTGCTTTTTCCTGCTTTTCTGTTTTGATTTCAGAACACGTTGGTATCCAATTGGTTTAAATGCATAGTAACCCTTTATATTCAACTTTAAGTGTGTTTAGAATATAATACTTATGTAGATGGTAGCTCTATGTACTTTATCAACACCGAACCGTATATACGTTCATATACACATACATACATACTCTTTTATATTATATTTGTAACAAGTTTTCGAATTAAATCCGTAGTGGTGAGATAAAATTGTGTCTCGTTGTACTTTGCTGGTGCGGTGCTCTTGTATTAGAACCTGCAAATTTAAATTTTAAAAAAATCGTTGTCTAGGTAGTATCTTATTTTATATGTATTTCGCATGTTATGTGACTAGAAGGAAAGAAAAGCACTAAGAATGCCTATACATTGTACGATTTAGTTCGCCTGAGCTTACTACTCGTAGTTGTGATATCAACTAATTTTTGCAACAATTGAATCGAAAATGAATTGAAATTTTGCCGAACCAAATAGCCTTAGAGTTTTGTGTACATTGTGGTAGACCACAAACGACAGGTTCCAAACCTTTACCTAAATCTAAATCATAAGCGAGATTCGCACGTAAGATATGGAGCCGTATTTTACTACCAATATTTCTAAATTTCCTAAGCAACCTTTAGATACTTCCTACAACTCGTTCAAGATCAGCACATTTGTGAATTTCCACAGAAGGTTTGAATTATAGGTAGATCTCTTCAGTCGGCAAACCATGTTTGCAAATTCTGCTGAGCAACTCTCCTAGGATTATAGAAAGGCTTGTATAGCATGCAAGCAGACCCTTTACAAACCAGATGACTCTGATATGACGCTAAACATTATTGCTAATGGATGAAGGCACTTTGTACCACACAGCTAGAGCTTCCAATATACTACCGTCATCTCGTAAATTTAGAGGGTGAGGTTTTCTTGAGTTTGTCACACCGTAGTTATAGCCGCGTGGTGTTGTTGTTTGCGATGTGGTATATGCAAAATATCTGAAAAAATTGTTTACTATAGTAATATGTCCCATCATCAATCTTTCTGCTTTGGCAATTTCTCATAATGAATTTTATACTGTTTAAAACGTCATCGTTTGTGAGGACATTTGAATGTTCAATACATCCATCATCTTTGTATTGTCCGTAAATGTTTATTCACCTCATGGAAGACTGACAAATAACGTACGTATAAGTATATCAACATAAGAAATTTAAACATGTCAATTGAATAATACATATGGATAAAGTAAATTATCGATGGATAAGAATAAAAATCATTTTTACTCAGAAATTTTACATTAACAATTACGTAAGCTACGGTATTCGTTATCACACTCACATCTTCACCCAAATTGTCATTATTTGGTAATATTTTAATGTAGCTATAAACTGCATTAAACGATAGTTATTTCAATTAGTGGTAGAAGCTGGATGTAATTCTTATGCTTTGTGGTGTTATATTCATTTTATAGTTCGACTATTAGCTACTGACATCTTATGAATTACATATATAATTGCAAAATTAAATGAAAGCAATTTTAAAGAAACAATAGTAATAGTAATAGTAATAGTTCTAACTAATCAAAAACTCCTTTCATTGTCTATGTTAGGTTTTGATTTTATTTTCAAGATAGTCGTGTGACTGTGTGTGTTGTAATTTAAGCGATAATGATAATTTACAAACGCTGATATTAATTTAAGTATCTTTTGTATACATTCATAGCTGTTTCATAGGCTCTGTACATTCATCGCCAGAATGTTCGTTGAAAACCGATGTTTCACTATGCGCTAATCGGATATTTATTAATCTAATAAAATACATGTACAACCATTGCAAATTGATTGATAAATATTCACAAAAACCTATGTTTGCGTATTCACAGAACAAATACACATCAGTATATGTTTTAATTTCCAACAGAATCAAATTTAAATACTGGAATATACGGTTGTTTGCTGACGCGAGAGCAAATATGCGTTTTGAATATATGTATATATTCTGGCTGCACATTTCCAATAATCTGATAGGTGAAAGCGATAATAGGTAGCATTTTGAACATTTTTCATTGTTTGCGTTAAGTAATAATATGATAGAATAAATGATTACAGGTGCACATAAAATTATTCGATTCAAACTTTTTATTGCCATCAGCTCTCTTACTTGAAATTAGTAATTTTCAACTTACATTGTAGAATAGTTACAGTTGAAAAATTACATCTCTAGCAGACAGCCTTTCGCGATTTTATGCAAATAAAGGCGAAAAACTAACAGAGAACTTCAAAGGGAACAGATGAGCAATATAAAAGATAGAAGTAATGCGTAGCGCTTGTTGGTGTCAGCAAAAGCGTAAAAGGTTGTGTAAAGAATGTATTCGGACAAAGCATACTGCCTCTTTCGATAGATCAGAGCGCCGTTTCAAGCGTATTACGGTTGTCACTGGAAATTTTAAAATCATTACTCATTCCGATTTCGGTCCTTTATCTCGTTTAACAGTCTGTGATTTCTAGAGTTTATGTGAAATGTCGGTTTACGTTTTAGTAGTCGTGATAGTAATAGATTCTGACTAGCAAAAGTTGGTGAAATTACTTTTGCTGTACGTATGTACCTATGTACGTACCTGCAATAAAAACACGTTGATTGTACGATTTAGTGTATATGTATATTCATTTAGCTCATACCTTATCGATTACTTGAACACTATAATTAGGTATATTACGCTGATTTGGTAAATTTTTAGATTAATAGAACGTATACAGGGTGTCCGCGAAATACAAAGCATGCTTTTAAGTGATGATAGCTACAACGATTTAGAAACAAAAACATATAATACACCTTGGGTCTATCTGTAAGCGTAAACGAGAAAAAAAAATATTTCTCATGTCACTAACTTCGACGCATACTGTACACCGACAGCTGATCAGTGCAAGATTTCCCCGACGATTACAGGCGTGTGATCTTGAAAATGGGCAACACATCGAGCCTTTCCTGTCATACATTTTCTCCTGTCTCTCAAAAAAGTCCTTTTTAGGACCACCAATTTATCACAAATAAAAGAAAAGAACTCAATTTTGTAGTAGCCTTTACGAAAGAGCTTAAAGCGCCATAACATAATTGCAGTAATTACATTTTTTTCATTCAATGCGACTTTCCCTCAACTTAAATTTTCATTTACCGATCGGAGGCTGCTATTAAATACGCCCATTTCACTCTAACTTCAACATAACATCGATTTTATTGTCATAACATTATTAAAAAAAAACGCAAAGGTACCGTTATTTTAAAACGTATGGCCATTGACTTCGTACGATACAATAGTCTAATGTAGTTCAAGGTCGTATAAACAGATGATGCTTGGCTTGCATCAGCGCTTCTAACTGCATACGTGTACAGTATGGTGGAAGAGAAATGACACCACGGTTCAATTTCAAAGTATGAAATAATTCGTTTTCATCGTTTTTTTCAGTTATTTTCAACCCTAAATTTTTGATATGGTTTTTTGGTTATTTAAGAAGCAATATGGATGAGTTTTCTTGTACAGTTTGACCAAATAAGGTTTTTTAGAAATATTTTTTTCTCGTTTACGCTTACAGATAGACCCAAGGTGTATTATATGTTTTTGTTTCTAAATCGTTGTAGCTATCATCCCTTAAAAGCATGCTTTGTATATCGCGGACAACCTGTATACCTATTGACCACGTTTTGATTATTAGTTAATTTCGGAACGTTGGCGATAGAAACGAGTTGAGAAAGAATACACTGCAGTTCCTGATGTGGAATTTTTACTTACAGAATCTGTATATCTGATTGGAACAGTTGTGTACCTCAACGTTAACATATGTATGTCAAAAATTATTTATGTTATACCTTCATAAACTGCCTTTTTCGCATCGTTTATTTTTAGATGGTGTAATAAAGAAAAAGCACGAAACATTCATATTGAACGACCACGTCGCCGTCGGGGTATTAAAAAGACACCTATCGTTAAAATGTCAGAAGTAAATATTAGCCTTTCATCGTACACTCTCTGAAAAACATTTCGCGCCGGATGATGACGATTGATTTTTTATAGGTTTGTTTTCGCGACGCGGAAATGATTTTTTTGCGGTTTAAAAAACGAAGGATGCTCGTATAGTAATGGGAAGGGTGGTGGGTTGGCTAGCGCATAGGAGGCGAACGTATGATCAAAAAATGCATTTTGGCGGTATTTGTGATTGACATTTACCGATTACTTGTCGATATTTATGACGGTGCTGAAATTTCACAATTTACGATATTTATTGAAAATTCGAATATGCATAGCGGTCATAAATTACCCCGAGGATACTGGGAATTCGATGCTTTTTTAAATATTTATTTTTTGTATTACTCGTCGTTTAAATATTCTTTTTTTTAACAATTATTGGCGTTGAGTGAGTAAAATGTTTGATAGATGGATGTATTTAATGAAAATACGATCATATCATGGAAGTATTTGGAGTAATCAGAGAGTAAGAGTATGTGACTATAAACAAGTTTTTAACGAAGCTTATATTATCGACTACTGAAAACTAAATTCAGTTCTTATCAGCAAATCAATTAGTTTTAAACCTAAAACACATATATATGTAGGTAGGTATAATAATAATAATTCTTTATTTCCAACAGGTTTACATCGAAATACAGGAAATATTGAAATTAATGACTGCGAATACAATAAGTACAATATTATACAACTCAGAGGGAAGTAAGTAGACGTGGTTGGAGTACAGCGTTTTCAATATGAGAAAATGAATTGTAATTGATATCACAACTACTACAAATAGCAAGGAACTACTCATTAAGTAAATTGGCGATCGCAACATGATATTGGTTCCGCTAGTAGGTAAATGAAATACATACATATGTCTTGATGATAATCAAGATACATTGAAACTGATTTTGTTTAAGAGAAAAGTACAGTCAAATTGTTGGTTACTAAATTATATAAAAATTTAATATTAGAAATATTTCCTCGAGATCTAACAGATACATAATTAAATCTGGTAAGCATTTCATCGTAGTTATACTCTCCAGCAGGATAAATGCCGTCGGTAATATACATACATTAAATAGAAGCGTCGCTGAACCCGTTTGATATTGGTGATATGAGTGAATCATACTCCAACCGGGATCTTACAAATGAATTAAATAATAAGGTTAAACAATTAACATCGGGAAAGTCTTTACAGTTCCTATGTATAAAACCGTACATCTTGTTAGAAATTACATTTGTAATATGGTCGCTGAAAGAAAGTTTACAATCGAATATTATCCTCAAGCCACTATATACATACACTACATCTTTGGGAGTATTACATTGTTAACGATACAGTTATAATCAATAGTGTTCTGTTTCCTAGTATAGGTCATAACTTTGCATATATCTGTAAGTTAGTGTGTCTACACCATACTGTAATATAGAATAAATTATTTTGTAGTAGAAAACAGTCCTCCAGTGACCCTATTTTACTAAATATTTTCATATCGTCAGCAAACAATAGGACTTAATAATAATAATAATAATAAATTGCCTTTATTGAACAGCACAAAATAAGTAAGTAGGTACATATATAATATGAAAGAAGGAATAACACAGAACAACAAAATAACACATTTTCTTCAAATATACGTGCACCTCCAAGGAACCCAAAGCAGCTATTCAATCACAAGGCGGGGTTCAGAATAAATTCTGTTTTTCAACCCGACCTGGTCGTTTGGTTAATTTGTCTAATTACATTACATGCCTATTTGATAACCTAAACCTAATTCCAG
>SMLS01068105.1:0-67465 GCA_004785975.1 Popillia japonica
ATACAGACGAAAAATATTACATTGAATGAATCATCAAGTTATCAATGGTTAGACTAGCTGTTTGTTTTGAACTGAAGACTGAAGACTAGGTTAGTGCAGTTGGTTATTATAGATTTAACTGTACTTAGCATGATAATTTAGATAGAGTTTTCAAAACGCGTAATACGGAATATAAGACTTCAGCGTTTGGTCTAATGTGGAATCAGGATTAAATACTAAACGCTGCAGAACCAATAATACCATAATAACAAACATTTACTGATATAAGCACCTAAATAATTTACCTGCTATTGTAACGTTATGCGTTTCAGAAGCAAGACGAAAAGTTGGCGCTTCACTGGATATTTCACAACGATAAGCACCGCCACTATGATCCCTGGTTAAACCGTGAAGGCGAACTTTACAGTGGTCATGTCCGCAATCCGTAGCGGATGTTACTAAATGGACTCCAGCTACAGGAAATGTAATCGTTGCCGGAGTTTGTCCAGGCATATACCTGAAACAAGATACAACATTGAAAAGCTATTTAACTGATGAACTAATTTTTAAGGGAGATGGATGTTCACCACAAATGTTTGTGTGAAGTATTTCAGCTTACCTGAAAAATTCCTGGTCGTCTTTGTACCATTTAACCGCGTACAGTTGCTCACCTCCCATGTCGAACAGGCAATCTAACTTCAATTCATCCCTGAGGTCGGCCACAATTGGTGAGCTCATGTTGGTCAGACGTAGACCGAGCGAGCCATGCACTGAAACAAGAGTCGGTAAATTCAAATTACCATTGCTGGGCTGCTAGGACGCGTTAATCAAGTTAGTACGCCAGTGTAACTCCCCTATTCCGCTAATGGACTTGGATGTTACGAAAAACGCCCGTCACGGACAGTTGACACGGACTCGGGGTCGCGCAGTAAAAATTTCACCACTGCCGCCTTGCTTTTCCGGTGTAGCGAATTACCTTACGCTAATAACGTTACATCCGGTTGTATGTCAAATTATGTTGTATGTAGACGTACCACGCTGACGTAGTCTTACCACAGATTTCCGTAACGATGTGGATTTTATATCGTTTAGATGGTTAAGAGCTCAAATTGAATAATTTTTTTAGCGGTTTCGCGTCCTCTTATAATGTCACATTTAGCTTAAATTGTTATTGTAGACACATTCAATGCTGCTTAGAATAAATAAATATACAGTAGCAATTACTATAGTACTTATATTGCTTTCGTAAATGCAAAGGATGTGTGCTACTAAGAAAATTACAAAACCCTTAAAAGATAATCTCATGAAAAATCCTTCAAAAATGTAGATTTACCGGAAAAATAAATGATCCACTTAGAAAATAAGAGACTCTGAATTATAAATTATACATGAAGCTGTAACTACTCTGTATACTCGAAACGAAGTCATATTTTTCTTGCACGTACAACGTACGAATGCAAATAATTAAATGATTTTGCGTGTAACTTCTTTTTATGCACGTAAAGTGTATAAACCCCCAGCCATTGCATGCCACCACTCCCTTTTGTCCCAGGAACTACAATTTCCGCTTTACTCGCAGCTTTAGCCTCTAGAGATTTTTTTATTTTCCACATTTCCTTCAACCGCGACGTGATATTGCTAAAAGAAGTTTATGAACTTCTTGTGAAATATATGACGTTTTTAATATTTAAATAACATCGCCGTTGCATTTGGTTTATGAGTTGAATTCTTAATACCGTGTTTCTTATTTGGATTTCGTTTCAGCATGCCGACGAAATTTTTACGTCGTCGAGACGGAGAGCGTTTATCCATCTCAGAAAATGAGTAACTTGAAAGTTGCTTTTCTTATTTTGTTTGTTAAGTAGATTTACCCTTTGCACTTTTAACAAACTTCAAAGTGAGAGAGCGATATTTTAATGTAAAACAATAATTTTTTATTCGAAAATATCTTACGACGTGTACCTATGAACTACGTGGACAAAATTTTGAGTAGACATATTTATTATTGTCATTCATTTTCGTTTCGTTGCAAAATCGTCTTCTTTTAACACAAACTTTTTTGAATTAGTTTGAACCGTTCGTAAAAATAACTGTAGGAGGTAGCCGTTTCAGCCTGGGTGAGTGGTTTTAATAAATTATATCCGGATTGGAATTTGACCTATTCCGTTAGGTATGGTTGGTTTGGAAATACTGCCTTTTCAATAAACGTTTGTTTTATTCTTTTGTTCGATATTAGCAATTAACTTTTCTGTATATTTACAAACATTCATTTAAACTATGTTGTTATGTACAGTGTATTCCTAAGTTTTATACAAATGAAGAGCGTTATTCCAAAACTGCCTAAGTCCAGTAATAGTAATTTGCGGATCAATGGGGTTTGGCTGTAGAACTTTACTTTCGGCAATAATCAAAGCAAAATTTTAAAATTAATAATTTGTGTTATTCACAATTTAAGTATCAATAAGCAAATTTAGAACTCAGTAATTTATTATCACATAATACATAGGTATTTAACGTTATACCAAAACTCATGTCCATGGACTTAAGCCATATATGAAAAACACTTAAAGAAATGGTTCACTATCGTCGACGTTTTCTTCTATGGTATCATCCACAACGTTTTTATTGACCAAACTTAGCGCTTTTTTTGTAAAATGCACCCTCCTCATGTGTTAACTGGAGATGCTTTAATAGGTGCGTAACTTTAGCTTTTTTAAACCACTGATTTTGTTGATACTTGCGGATGGGTTTGCTGTAGTTAATGTTAGTTGGAGATATCAGTATTATTAGATTTCCAAATACTATCAAGAGGAGTGTCTGAACGTGTGACTGGATAGAAGCCTTAGCTTTGTTACATAACCAGATAGAAGCTAATAAAGTTATATTCGCATTTTTATATTTGTGTAACTCTAAGATATTGAAAACAATTATAGTAAACAGATTTGAGTCCAGAGACTGATGGCCATTCCAATCTGCAGTGCCTAGAAGACTACATTGGAAGAAACTGACAATGTAATTGGAGAAACTCATCGATAGACCTGCTAATCTAGGAAAGAACAGACATGATGAGAAGATGATGAAATTTGAAACTTGTGGCAAGCCCAATAGGAAATTCAGGAGGTAAATTGCAGCGATATAACAAAAACATAATGTTTGCATGCTGGAGATGGAAAAACAGGCTAAATGTTTAACGAAACTAGCAGCTGATAATAGTTCTCAAAACAACAGAGGAGCGCAAGCAGGTGTATGCGAAGGTATTTTGTTTATGTTGATTAGCCTCTAGAATTACAAACGTAAGGTTGTAGAGCCATATTTGGCGTAGATAGTAAACGCCTCAGATGCTTAACTTTGGTAATGGTTGATTTTGTTGCATATCGAAACAGACACGAAGTGAGTAAATGTTATGCACGTTAGGTTGTTAATCAGCTGACAATAACATTACTGCATATGACCACGGACTTCAGTGAGTTTTGGAACATCAATGTGTGTGGACTTCAAACAATTTTGGAATACAAGCGAAGCAAATGTATATAATTGGAGTAGGACTTGAACGAATTTTGAAAAATATGAATGCATAGGTTGTTTGGTATAGTTTTATGCTATAAAATAGCCAGCAAATGTCAATTATCACTTTTATGGACTTGGGGCAGTTTTGGAATAACGCTCTTCAAACGGAGAAAAAATTTCTCTTATATTTAACAAAAAAAATATATTCTTGATAAAAAACTCTATACAAAGTACAATTTTTTTTAAACATTGTCTAGAATACAGGGAAAATCAAAATCATGAAAATTAAAAGATGAAAAGATGCGCAAATATGAAATATCGTAACATCCCGTTCATAATAAGCGCCTGATCTTGTGTATTTTACACACATTCTTGATATAATTCTTTGGAATATCTAATAACTGTCAACAAATGTCAAATACATATTACATCAGTGATGAGTGTATGTTTGCAATAATTAGAGAAATACAAGTAAAGCTGAGTATTAACGATAAAATTGAAATTGTTCTTTTGCAGCAGCAGACATTTATAATAATCGACACCCCAATAAAATAATACGTTTCACAACTGTCAGATATGTAATAAATTTATTCAAGAGTTCTGGATAAATTTAGAAAGAAACATCAAGCATGTAGTAATTGAAATAAAATTAAATTCCCAACTTCACTTAAATATAAAATATATTTTTCTGTATGGCCATTTCGTTACTATTCGTAACCTCATCAGCAGAAGACAAGCATGTGTTCGAAATGAAGATATTGAAACTGATGTGATGCTATCGGTCGTGGAAAGTCCAACTCCACTATACTTTGAACGTATTTTACTTGCTGTCCAAATCATGATTTTGATTGAATTATGGGCCTACAGATCATACAGAGGTTTTTTGTGAAATGTAAGATAAACTTTTTCTCCATTTGTATAAATCTTTTTGGGACACACTGTATATTTAACAACAAATAAAGTGCTGAAGAAGGTTTTCCACAGTCTATAAATTGTGCTATGTCTGTTCTGGAAAATCAAATTTCTAAAGACGTATCTAATAATAAAGCTAGCTGAACAGATGGTGACGCATACCTTTATACGAAAATTGAAAATTTGGAGGAAACTTTGATCATTTTTGAGCAAAGCATGCAGAAAAATTCAAGACAATACAATAATGCTAAGAGTTATGAGTTTCATATACAGGAGAGGACAAGAATTAGTGGAGTAGGTGGTAGTCTTGTCCTTACAAATACATACAGACTACTGAAGTTAGACAGGGCAGAGTCTTTATTACCTTTAATTATAGCAACGAGAATCCTGAAGTGGGACATGAGCTAAACTGAATCACAAGGCAAACACGATTCTATTGTGCTTCCAAAAAGAAATAACTTGCACAAACTACGCATCGAATAATGGCAAAACAATCCAAAGATTCCTCTGAAATCTTCACTGCCAAAATAATAGTGTATTAACTATAGTCAAAATGGTGGCAAAAGGTACGTTCAAACCAACCTCCATTATCAGTGGTGATCCATCACTGCGTTAGAGAAGTAGAAAGATGGACTGAGTTAGGTAACAGCATTGCTATTTTGTCACAGTCAGGCAACACTTAAAGAGATCGGCGCAACAACTGTTGATTTTTGGTGCCCTAAATAGCTACGCTCTCGTGGTGTTTCGCAGAATACGTCTCATGACTCGGAAATATAATCGATTATTTTCTATGCTTTTGTGATATTATAACTGACTATATAACTCATTTGAAATTTAGCCAATAGCAATTTCAAATATTACATAGTTACCATGTATTGATAAGTGAATGTACTCTTGACAACGTGATATAACCATTTTGGTGTTTCGCTTCCTCGAATAATATGAATTTTGTCATGGTAATTTTCATAATGTTTTTTTAAGTTTTTCGGCATGGAATGCTTTGGTATAAACTCCGGGACAGAAATACATAAAAAAATTGAAGATTTGACACCGCAAAATACCGCTAAAACACATAAATATGTTTGGAAACGGTTAATTTTTCGTTATATAATCGTAACGAATATCACTCGAGCAAACGAAAATAATCTATTATATGACCTCTTCACTCGACGTATATCCTTAAAACACCACTCGAGTTACGCAATCGTGGTGTTTCGCAGAATACGTCTCGTGACTCGGAAATATAATCCATTATTTTCTATGCTCTGGTGATATTATAATTGAATATACAGCGTCATTCATTAAGTTTGCACCATATGGGCGTTTTGTTTATTATTGATTTGGGCAAAATTTCAGTAGGACAGAAAATTTGTGCATCCTTTAGAAGCAAATTCAGACTGATTAGATTAAGTGCATCGTTTCTCATACATCCGGTGGCCGCTATAATTTAAAATCAGCTTAAGAGTAAACTGGGTTAGTTTTGAAATATACAAAAAAATGGTATTAAGAAAAGTGGTTTAGAATTAAAACCTATGTTTAAATATGAAATTACAGCCTCCTATTTCAAAAATGAAAAATTTTTCTTTTTTTCGATCCTCCCCGTATATAAATCACAATTTCCAAAAACCAATATTTTTATGGCGTTTCTGTGTAATAAAGCAGTACTGAAAGGAATCCACAATAATGTTTACCAACGGCTTTGCGCTGTTATGAGCGAATATTAAGATTTACGGAAAAAATGTGCTTCTTCTTGGAACATTGCCAATAAAGCACCGCAAAAAATTAATTATAAGTAAAACAAATAAACTTTCTGGCTAACAAAGAATGCAGTTTATAAGATTTTCTATTTCGAAGTGCAGCTATGTGGCAATTTTGAAGAATTTGTGTTGGCAAAACAAAAAATTTTGTCTAAGACAGCCATGGATTTCGCGTGTTAAACCTAAGTTTAGTTTCATTAAAATGTCGATAAAATTAAGCATTTAAGATAAAATTGAAATAGTGTTGATTGTTGGCAACAATTATAAAACTTATAGAGACACAGCTTTAATTTTTAACCAACACCATCCGGATAAGATTATTAGCCACACAACAGTAGGAAGAGTTGTTTCAAAATTCAAAACCAGCGGATCCGTTGGAAATAATTTTAAAAAGAAACACAGAAAGTGGGCCACAAATGAAAATGCAGAATTTGCGGTAATGCAAAGTGTCGTGGAGATGCCAAAAACGTCTATGTCTACATTGTCGCGTAATTTGAATATATGCTGTACGTCTATACAGAGGCTTCTGAGGAAAAATAAATTCAAAGCTTATAAACCAAACTTTGTACACACTCTTAATGAGCGCGATTATGATCAACGAATCTACTTTTCCTTCTGGTTGCAAGGTAAAATTGAAGAGGACCGATCATTTACAAAATTTATCTTGCTTACTGATGAATGTACTTTCACTTCAAATGGAGTTGTTTCTTCACAGAATTATAGATGGTGGGCGGACAGCAATCCTGATTTCATAATAGAAACAAATAATCAGTATTTTTTCAAAGTAAATGTTTGGTGTGGTATTTTTAATAACAGGATTGTTGATCCCTTTTTCTTTAGAGGAACTCTTAACGCTGGAAGATATCTACAATTTTTACGAAATGAATTCTTTGCCGTTTTAGAAGATTTTACGTTGGAAGAAAGACTAAAAATGTACTTTCAACAAGATGGAGCTTTACAGTACCTTGGAGGTTAAAAATTGGTTGAATACAACATTTCCAGGAAAGTGGATAGGTAGATTTTCAGAAATAAATTGGCCACCCCGCTCTCACCATGCAACTTCTTTTTGTGGGGATATTTAAAAAATAAAGTTTATACACATAGGCCGTTCCAAAATGTTGTCCATTTAGAAGAAACAATTCAACAATGTACAGTTGAAATTCCCCAACACATTCTCGAGAATATTCAACGTCAAATGTATGAGAGAACGAATTTATGTATTGAAAGAGATGGAAGGCATGTAGAAATTTAAGTCAAAATAGTTTTTGCTTAATTTATCCTGAAATGACCTTTTTGAAAGCAGCAGTCTTGTTTCGTTGTATTATTTTGTTAGTCTGCTTTTATTTCTGATTTTTTGCTACAGGCTACTTCTTCTATGAATTTAATTAATCTGTATCTTTGAATTTATTTTTATATTATTTTATAAATAAGTTTTATATAGAAAAATTAAAATTTTTACACTTGAAATGTTTTTACTTTTTACTTTCACCACACAAATTTTTCAAAATTGCCACATAGCTGCACTTCAAAATAGAAAATCCTATAAACTGCATTCTTTGTAAGCCAGAAAGTTTATTTGTTTTACTTATAATTAATTTTTTGCGGTGCTTTATTGGCAATGTTCCAAGAAGAAGCACATTTTTTCCGTAAATCTCAATATTCGCTCACAACAACGCGAAGCCGTTGGTAAACATTATTGTGGATTCCTTTTAGTACTGCTTTATTACACAGAAACGCCATAAAAATATTGGTTTTTGGAAATGTTGATTTATATACGGGGAGAATCGAAAAAAAGGAAAATTTTTCATTTTTGAAATAGGAGGCTGTAATTTCATATTTAAACATAGGTTTTAATTCTAAACCACTTTTCTTAATACCATTTTTTTGTATATTTAAAAACTAACCCAGTTTACTCTTAAGCTGTTTTGAAATTATAGCGGCCCCCGGGTGTATGAGAAACGATGCACTTCATGTAATCAGTCTGAATTTGCTTCTAAAGGATGCACAAATTTTCTGTCCTACTGAAATTTTGCCCAAATCAATAATAAACAAAACGCGCATATGGTGCAAACTTTATGAATGACGCTGTATATATACGTTCGCTCTACTAAATAGTTGGTTTGAATATCGGCGGGACTGTTGCAAAGTTGGCAAGCAAGTAGCAAGTACGAAAAGAGGGCGCCCTAGTAGTACACCTGAACCAGAGCAGCATAGAAACAAGCTACCAAAAAGGGACGAGGCAAATAGGCCATCACCAGATGTTCAGCATGATTCTATAGATGATTTGCCATATCTTGAAGGAAATCAAAAGGCATACGATGCAAATTCAACAAATGTAATAAAAAGACGATTTTTTATTGTATGTAGTTATGCATCGAGAAAGACAGAAACTGCTTCGTTGGTTTTCACACAGGAAAATAATTGCTGTGGATAATAAAAATATTTTTCGGTACCTATGTTATTTTGTTTTTAGCTATAATAGCACTTATAAATCAAAGCGTTGTATAATCAGACAAAAAACATACATACTTATAAAACAAACTTTTGCTTCATTAATGTTTTATTTATCATATGATTTATTGTTAGTTGAATGCATAATTATGACAATTTTTTTCCTCAAAATTTAAAATAAGATTGCATATTGAACTAAGGGGTATCACATCTTTTTTTTTTGCGTTACAAAAATAAATCAGGTCTGAAGAGCTAACCCGACGCATTCTAAAACCCAAATTAATAATTTATCCTATATTTTAAAAATAAAAATTTGATACAAACGGACTCCAGAATTCTAAAACAGATAATCCAGCATTATAAAAGCAGTTCACCTGCAATCTCACTTTCTTGTACCTCCAATTTATTCACTTTAAACATTTTAATTAAGCAAATGTACCTACATTAAGTTAAGAGAAGAAAAATTTATTCACTTCAAAAGCCTAGAGCTAGCTTTGAACAATATTTAAATATAATACGTCGTCTACCGATCATGTTTTATTTAAAACAATGCTGAATGTAATAATATGATTCTTGTTGGTGTACGTCATAGGGAAAACGTACAAATAATTAAATTTTATGCTAAGATGTGTTATTTCGAGTATTGTAAATTCCGCCGCCGGCGCTGTACTTAACGGCCCACCAAGTTAATAACGCACACGTACATATGTAAGCTTAAAACAGGGAGGAACAGTGTTGATGTTTATTTTGAAAGCACTGTAGCAAAATATATCATGTTTGGTATTCACTTCCCTAAATACAATACCATTAAATGGATGTAATCGCCCGAAATATTGAATATCGTACCTTTAAAATTCTAATGGTGTCTACACACGTGTATATTGAGAAATAAATTCTGAAAATTTACACATTTTCCATAGCAACGCTTGGATAGAATGTCTCAATTATATGACCATGGGTACTAGACGGTTAATATAGCGCAGCTGGATCTTTTTCTAAATATATGCAACATTGGAAAAATTCTCATTTACAGTCAATGTTTATATCCCTTAGGTTGCGATAAAGCTAAAGAAAGCAGTAAAAGCAAACGGCAAAAAAAGGAGTATATGTGTTCGTCCACTATTACCCGAACACACAAACTGTTAAAGATAGCGTAACATAGTTTATCCTCGGAAGAATAGCCCGGGTCTACGCTAGGCTATATAGTTGGGGCTATACAAAACCACCTCCACGGGGTCCAGTTCCTGATTAGACAATCTAAAATCCCGCACACGAATTTCATTACTGAAAATATTTGACTGTTCCGCCTAATTTAATGCGAGACTCGGTTTTATTTACTGTTATGTAGCACGACTCGCCTGTGTTCTGTCGCTTCGGTCTTGTTTACGTTTTACCGGAGAAGCTGCTGTTATCGGACATTACACTTTGCCGTTTAGTTTTTATCCAGCCCCTTCACCGAATTTACAGTCACTTGCCTTGTAGGGGACTTATCCATATTATTACCTTGCCAGTTACGTTAATCCACTGTTATTGCTTCTCATTCTCGTGCAAGTTAGAATTGGGGGAGAAGTCGTGATATGAAGGTAGGTAGTATGTACATAGAACTACGCAGACATTTTATGTTTTTAAACGTTGTTGCGAATGTGGATTAGCTTTTTAGACAACTTATTTTCCTGATATTTTTCCACTTCTAGGTCAATTACAACACTCTAATTCGAATAAAGATCAAATTTATTCCAAAACCTCTACAATATAATTTGGTTTTCGTTACAAGTTTGTCAGTGGAATACACCACTGACGAAATTGTAACGAAAAAATAAATTTGATCTTTATTCGAATTAGAGTATTGTAATTGACCAGCTGTAATATAGTCTAATACCAATATTAATGATGTAAAATAGAAATTATTGGAAAATTTGCTTGAAGAAGCTCGCAAAAGAATTCTGTAGGCATGGTCCAATTTGTGTTTAATAATTGTATGTACCGGGTGGCCAGCTAAGAATGCAAGGTGCTGTATCTCGTAAACTGACCGTGGAAAATATTGTCAGATTTACAAGATGGTCGTCACCCGCCATTTTAAATTATTAAAGTGATTTTTCACTGAAATCCACCTAGTAAATGTTACCCAAAAATATGTGCCTTTTAAAGCTAAGCTTTAATCGAGTAATTTTTGTTTAACACTTTTTGACGTATCTATTAAAATAAAGTGGCGAGGGGTAATTCGATGTTCTTTTAAATAAACAGCTGTAACTTCTAAAAGGGAATTCCACCTAAGGAGAACATTGCATGCAGAGAAAGACACGAAAAACGTTTTGATGAAAAACAGAAAGAGGCTGTACGTTTCAATGTTGGTGATGAGGTTGTGGTGCAGGACGCTCAGAAAGCTGGCTCTGGGAACTAGGAAATAAATTTTTGGGGCCTTAATTGGTCACTTGTTGGACCTTAAATGGTCAATTGTTGGACCTTAAATGGTCAATTATGGGACCTTAAATGGACAATTATGGCACCTTAAATGGTTAATTGCTGGAAGGTAAATGGTCAATCGTTGGACCTTATATGGTCATTTGTTGAACCTTAAATGGTCAATTGTTGGACCTTAAATGGTCATTTGTTAGACCCTAAATGGTCAATCGTTGGAACTTAAATGGTCATTTGTTGAACCTTAAATGGTCAATTGTTGGACCTTAAATGGTCATTTGTTAGACCTTAAATGGTCAATTATAGGACCTTAAATGATTAATTATGGGACCTTAACATCGTCAATCGTTGGACCTTAAATGGTCAATTGTTGGACCTCGCCACAAGTAGGATGGCCGTGTTAACATTTTGGTATCTCTTCCGAGAGTATTGGAGATTAACTGTACTACGGATAGTCCTGGTGTTCACAGTACTGCAGTCATCTATAATCGAGGCATTGGCGATTTGTAATATACGTAGTATATATAGTTAGTTTTTATTTGTTGGGTTGTTACGTTTGACAATACCGTGTATGAAGTGGTGAAATAGTTGGTTTTATTTAATAAAAACGCGTAACACGTTTACATACATGTTTATGTGTGTGTATTTCAAGCTTAACATCTACTTTTATTTGCGGCGATCTGTATACCTACATAAATTTTGCATCAGAAGAAGCAATTTATTCTCTTTTCAATGTACAATCTAGCTTTAGTCCAAAGGATAAACCATCAATGTAGCTCAATTCCACGTACTTTCCAGTTCCGATTCAAACAAATTAAGTCCCCGTTGACGTTTTTAAAACGGAGGTCGAATCACTCCGATAGAAGTGCGGCCTCTTCCGGCCAATAAAGCGTCATCATTGTCCGTTCGTCTGCGTCACGTTGCGGGAAATTGCGCCCTACGGTCACTCCGCAGGGACAAGGAAGTGTCCGAGCTGAAATTATAGCGTGCTCACCTTGATAAAAGTTATCTGCGTTGGTAAATAAATATTCCCCATGTAATAGTAGAGGGCGTGCATGTTAATTAGGTCAAAGTAAATAGTGTCGACTATGATTCTTTGTTTACATACAACGAACGTTGCTAATGCGACATATTCTGACAATTTATTATTAATATACCAAGTGAGTATAAATGATTAGTACAAATATTAACTTTGGCAACACTGAAAAATTGGCTTGCCTGGTTATTCATTGTATATACGGGTACAACTTTGTAGGTTATGTCGTTTGTATCATATGGATGCGTTATGCATGTTAGTTTACTGATACCAGAAGGAAGATTTATACAAAACGATGAATGAAACAAGTTTTTTGAAGGCATATTTTAAACGTCTAAACAAAAATTATTTAAAGAATATGCTCAAAGTGTCGACCTTCCACTGCTAAACAACACTGTACCTACTCGTCGTGATAAATTGTTAAATACATTAGTTAACATTTCAGTTCCTATATTTGCTATTGCCTCCTCAATAGCGTTCCGTAACTGTTGTAAATTCTGTATTTGATTCCGGTATATTGTGTTTTTCAAATAAGGGAACAAGAAAAAATCTAGCGGCGTCAAATCGGGAGATCTACTTGGCCACAAACCTACACTAATCAAACGGTCTGGGAAGAATTGGTGTAAATAATTAATTGTTATTTGTGCAGTGTGTGCTGTAGCTGAATCTTGCTGAAAATAACCACTCGTTAACTCTATGTCATCTAATTGATTTATGAATGATTCCAAAATAATGGTTTGGTAGCGTTCAGCATTAATCGTTTCTTGAAAGAATATCGGACCAATAATTCTTTGTCGTGACATTGCCACCCAAACACCGATTTTAACTGGATGCAATGGCACTTGGATTCAGGTCTGCCGATTTTCTGCCGACCAAGTTCTGAAGTTCTGGGAATTTACATAACCAGACAGATGAATCCAAGCCTCATCCGAATAAAAAGTGATATTTTGCTGGTCAATATTATTATGCAGATTGTTATTAAACCAGTAACAAAATTGTGTTTGTAATACGAAATCAGGTGGGTGAAGTTGCTGAACAATTGTAAATTTATACGGATGTAAATGTAAATGCTTAGAATCTTACGAGTGGATTCATAGGAGAGTTTTGGAAAGGGCGTGAGACAGGTTAAAAGGAGATAATAATAATTGATAATGGGACTTTACCTATTTGTTGAGATAAACGACGTACTGAAATATGAGAATTTTCTGCAACACGTTCATTAACATTATTCAAAACATCAGGTGTAGCAACAGTGGGACGGCCAGTAGATTTACCTTTAACCACATTTCCGGTGTTCAAAAACCTTTCAACAATTCTTGTAGTGTGTATAGTAAAGCTACGGTAATGAACTTGGTCCTCTGGATACATTGCAACAAATTGCTCAAAAGTTGATTGCAGCGAATTTATCCAATTACCGTCATCATTTTGTAAGCCGCTTCGAAAATAAGCCATTACAATAAATGTGTTTTGCTCAATAGTAAATACCATTGTTAAAATGAAATTGAGTGGTTTTATTCGTATGACTTTTACTTTGACAAATATGACAAATTTAAATTTGAAAATCAGGTGTGCTAACATAAAATTACAGAAGTGTTGCCAACTTAAGTCGAAAATTTACAATTATTTATAGACGCCCGTTAGTATTGTCGTATTGTCATCGTAAGTTGTGGTGCACGTCATCAATCGAATATTCCGAATGACAAACATAAAGAACATAAAGTATCTTATAGAGCTTGTATTACACGGTCAAAGTGCATCAAAGTTTTACGTCAAAGTTGTTCAAAGTCGCTTCAAATTCCCCGTGTAAATGACCACTTTGAAGGACTTTGATGACGTCACATCAAATTTTACTTTGACGTTAAAAATAGTTGCTGTAACAAATTCTAGTATCAAAGTCGGTCAAAGTTCTGCTGTGCGCATGCGTAAGCATTGCTGCCAGCACAATATTTGTTCAATTGTAAGTTAACGTCAACAATAAAATAGTCTGTGAAACCAAAAGTGTGTTGGCTGCTGTGAATAATATTTTTAAATTTCTGGCTGCCAAAGTAAAAGTTGGAGATGTAACTTTAATGTCCATTTACGAGAAAACTTTGATGCACTTTGACCGTGTAATACACGCTCAACGCTCAGTTTAATACTCGAATTAGTGCACTGAATAGTTGTCAGTACTGAAAGTAACCAGAGCAGCGTTGACAAATTCTTACAAATACTGATCTGTCATTTACAAAATAGCATGAGATAGAACCTTTGACAGTTGTCAGTTCAACGCCGTCGAAGGCGTGTACCGTAATTTACGATGAAAATACTATAAAGTGACATTTAGTCCACTTTTATGTGCAATCATATCCCTTAAACACCAGAAAAAGAAAACATATGTAGTTACGACAACTGCATAAAATTCTGCTATATTACAATGTTCCTCTACGATATTCGCGAAACGTCACATTGTTTACTGTCCGGAACACGCTCGACGCTTGATAATTTTCCATCCCATTCAAAAGTGAAAAAGTTATACTCGGGGCTCGCGATTCCGCACGAAATTTTCTCGAATTACCGGGCGTGCGATAGTGGCGCCGCCGCGTAGAACCGTTACGCGCTTAACGAATTCACGTTCGCTGATAAGACAACAGGCAAAAGTTCGTTCACGGGACGATAGTCATTTGATTAAGGGGGCAAGAAAGTTTCCAGCCTCACGAACAAAAGGCTTGTTTATTGCACGGCGTTCAGGTAGGTAACGTCGTGTCAATGAAGTAAAATTAACCGAGGAATGGCAAATGATGGGAAATATCACGTTTACTTCGCCGGTGGCGGCTCTCTCTCACCCATCCGACTCACTCCACGAAATTAGCTACGCTCCTGTCGTCGGGCTCGTTTTTCTTTTAGAGCACGTTCGGCAATTTTTGAACGCGTTTCCCGTGTTATTAGTAATTACTGTTCTCTTTCCGAGTACAAGAAAATTCACGCTTGCGTCACATAGAATTTACATTTATAACTATCAGAGACGTTCTCTCGTTAAAGTTTGAGGCTTGAATTCTGTAGGTAGCAAACATTACCGTGCAAAATTCATACTAAGCAAAGATTTAAACGGGAATTCGTACAGATATACGTTAGGAAGCGTAGCATATGGTTAGCAAGTGCAATTGTTTTAAGTGAGAAAAGATACGCCATTGGTAGGTGAGGTTATAAGAGGTAGGAACTATACGAGTGTTGCCCTGCTTTTGAATACAAGTATAACACGGTTTCAATAACACCTTTAATCCAGTATAAAAATATTAGTTTGGTTTTTCCGTAAAATGGTCCTCAACTGCCGCTATAAGTTCGTCATTGTCCCAAATTTTTGTCCCCCTTAGTGTTTTTCTGAGATTCGGGAATAAAAAATAGTCACATATGTAAAAGTGTATATTTTGTGATTAATCACGCCTGTGAAATGTCTAGTTGCAGTTAAGCATCAATATTTTTGCAGGCAGATCTAGTAAGTAACTAAAGTAACTAAAATAGTTAAAACAGTTTAATACTAACCAGAGAACACCGGCGGGTATCCCCCTCCGATTTCGATGAAACTTTACAGATCGAAAGAGTACCTCAAAATAAGAGACACGTATTTTTTTTATCGGCGTATCCGCACGATTTTGGGGTACAGCCCTCTCTAAAGTTTGGACGATTTTTTAATTTTTGAAAATATTTCGCCAACTTTAACAGATATTAAATTTTCTTCTTAATATAATTTGCAGCATATTGCATGGTCCTAAGGGTGGCGTCGTCTGTATTCGCAAAAAGTTAATAACGGGGGACGGGGTACCCCATACCTCCCATTTTTTAAACATTTTTCTTTTTCTTATTTATCAAAAGAGGGCCGCTTTTACATAGAATACGATGATGTATAACAAGTTTAGAAAATTAATAATTGTAACAATAGAAAAATAATAAAGCTTAAAAATTAATAAACGTGTCTATTGAACTATAACAGATATAATTTTCTTTGCTTAACATAATTTCCAGCATAATATATGGTCCCAAGCTAGATATCTTCACAAAAAGCTAATAACGGCGGAAGGGGTACCCCATACTCTCCATTTTTTAATAATTAATTCTTTCATTATTAATCAAAAAAAGATCGCTTTTACATAAAAAACGATGATGTATATAAATTTAGAAAATTAATAATATGTAGTAGAAAATAGAAAATTAATAATAGTAATAATAACTTAATTATTCAGTCACTTCAGATATAATTGGTAATTTGCATTCTATGTAAATTTTACGCGATAAGGGATCTGGTGATTGATCATATTATTATATAGATAAAAATAAATCCCCGAATGCATAGTAATTAACCACGAACGTTTAAGTGGTCACGTCTGCATTTGGGAAATAGGTATATAAGACGAGTATTCCAAATGAGAACATTAGAAGTCATTTTTCGTGCAGTGTAGGTCAGTACCTGTCGTTTGGTACAATGGCGGTCGTAAATATAGCAAATGTGTTGAACATCTATTACCAGATCCCTTATCGCGTAAAATTTATTATGCAAATTACCAATTATATCTGAAGTGACTGAATAATTAATCAAACTCACGTATGCGTAGCTAAGTGCATATCAAATTCATGACACTAGACACGTACATAGATTTATGTTGAGTTATTATTACTATTATTAATTTTCTAAATTTATTATACATCACCGTTTTCTATATTCTTTTTTTGATGAATAATGAAAAAATTAATTATTAAAAGAAGGGGGTTATGGGGTACCCCTTCCCCCGTTATTAGCTTTTTGTGAAGATATCTACCTTGGGACCATATATTATGCTGGAAATTATGCTAAGGAAAGAAAATTATATCTGTTATAGTTCATTTGATTTATATCAACAGACAAGTTTATTAATTTTGAAGCTTTATTATTATTTTTTATTTTTACAATTAGTAATTTTTTAAACTTGTTATACATCATCGTATTCTATGTAAAAGCGGCCTTCTTTTGATGAATAAGAAAAAGAAAAAGTGTTTAAAAAATGGAGGGTATGGGGTACCCCGTCCTTCGTTATTAACTTGTTGCGAATACGGACGACGCCATCCTTAGGGCCATGCAATATGCTGCAAATTATGTTAAGAAGAAAATTTAATATCTGTTATAGTTTAGGAAATACAACGTCCAAACTTTGCAGGGGGCTGTACCCCAAAATCGTGCGGATACACCGATAAAAAAAAATACGTGTCTCTTATTTTGAGGTACTCTTTCGACCTGTAAAGTTTCATCGAAATTAGAGGGGGACACTCGCCGGTGTTGCTTTGTCAGTAATTTCATAGCAAAACAAAAAACAACAAAATACTTCAACTAAACGTAACACAAATCCAAACAATATGAGAGTTAAGCAATCAAATTTGTTTGGTTACTTTAGATTTGATCTGAAGATAATTTAAATTAAAATCATCTAAATCGACCTTGCTATGCACACCTACTTACATATATGCACACAACAGATTAGTTCATGGCCGTATTCGTATTGTAACGAGATACAAGTAGCAACTAGTGTGTATACAGCTCGCTTTTGAGATACATGGGAGCTAAGTGCCATTAAAAGGTTTGAAATAGCATACTCATTTCTCTCTTGTGGTATGAAGGTTCTATTTTTAAATAATGGGAGGTCTGCGCGTAATCAATGTTAACAGAGATACACCAAACATTTTGAAACACGCATATGTATTTCTGAAATTGGCTTCAAATAGGAAGGATTTTATCAGTGAGCAGCTAGGTACGTTAATTGGGTATAAAAGATGGAAAGTATAATGAGATCAACGTAGCAGCTACAAAAAATCGATAAATTCTTATGACAAAACTCAACAATTTGTATGCGGCAGCGGTGATATTTTTTAATGATTTTTGATAGCAGTTACAATATATCAGAAGTGTATTTAGGTCCGCCTGTTCATTTAGTAGTACGTGGAGTACTACATATATTATTCATAGCTATAAACTAATGCAACTTTATGGTAACATAATTTAAATTTTTGACCCGCATTTTTTTACCTGCTGTTATATTTGTATTTTTTGATATATCGTCTGTAGCATTCACAATTTTTATTGACACAAATGAGTTTTTATGCACGTTACCAGTGGAATTTCCAAAAATGATGCATTGTTGTGATACTTAATTATCTGAATAAAAGTTAGTAACAGGTGTGACCACCACTCGCTCTTATGCATGCCCTCATTCCTTTTGGCATAAGTACTTCAAATTAGTGAAGGAATGATATCTTAAGGAACTTGTGTCCAAATTTCTTGCAGTCATATTGACAGTTCTTGTAATGTCCTCGGAAAATGTTCCAAAGCCTTAATGTAACTCCCGAAATTGTTCCAGAAATGTTCAATGATATAAACATTACATTTACACCATACAACAGACAGTTATTTACAAATTTAAAAACTAAGATTAAAAAAGATAATCAAAGTAGTGTCGTATATAAATTAGAATGTAAAGACTGTAATAAATGTTACATAGGGCAAACTTGACAGTATCTAAAAAACGACTGTATAATCATCAATATACTGTAACGCATAACATAACCGCGGAAACTGCTTTGTCTAAGCATTCTAAAGAATTACGACATAACTTTGATTTTGAAAATGTTAGGATTTTAAAAAAGAAAATAGTTATAAAAAAAGATTCATATATGAAATGATATACATTAAAAAAGAAAATAACGCGGTCAATTTTAGAACAGATTTAGAAAATTTAAGTATTATTTATAATAATTTAATCACCTAATCACGCCTGAATTTTATAAAATTAAGCTTTTGACTAGGTTTTTTTGCCATGTCTTTTCCTAGTCCTTCAACAGAATTATTAGAGCTTGACAAAAAAATACATTGATATAAGTAGCATTAGTGTTATGATTATAAATTTACATTTCAAAATATCTTAAATTGTCCACTATATTGTAAACATAATCCTATATATCACTGAATTTCTTTGTCTGTAGATTATTTTGTTGATAGGCGTGGCTAGTTATTTATTTATAATTTGACACAAAATAAATGTCAATTTTATTCCACTGAAGAAGTTGTTACGAAAACCAGATTATATATATTGTAAAGGTTTTGGAATAAATTTGACTTTTGTTCGAATTGCAGTGTTATCATTGGCCTAACAAGTAGAAAAACTATCTGGATAAGATAAATTTTAAATAAGGTGTTTTTTTGTTATTTTCTGCATCTAAGTTGACCAGTGCCCTTAATAATCTTTTATGGTTTTTCATGACCCACCAGTTATAAGTAGAATAGTTTAGATGTTCAGATATGGCATTTTATCGAAAAAAGTTGGTGTTGCGATAATTATTTTGCACAGTGTATAAGAAATTTGATGCTAATACGTAGTAATAATAATTCCAAGTACTCATAATTGGTTTTCGGAAGAGAGAATCAATATCAATCATATTTTATTGAGAAACATCTAAAAAGAAGATGCATAAGCTAGTTTATTAAAATAAGGACGTCAAACATTGATTCATTCCTTCACAGAAACTGCTATATCTGCTTTTACATAAATACTATTTGCATTAGCAATACCCTCAGGAGACATTCAACAATCCATCAATTTTTATTATCTTTTTCTTTATAATAAAAAGTCTTACATATGGAAATCACTCACACTAATTTTATGGTTCCTACACCTACTTGTATATTTCAAATAATCTTTCACTCAATTTTCTTTTCGGCGGCTTCAAAATAAGAAGTAGGTGTATATCTACGTAAGAATTTAAGTTAATTAAGTTGTTAACATGATTGAATTACTTTTTTTATTATTTTAATTAAAATATTCTAACGAGTCAAAAAAAACGAAATAATCTCCTGTTTTAAATAAAAATATATTTTCTAATGAAAACATCGGGGTAAAAAGCAAAGTAAAGCATCCGCTTTCTTTGAAACGGCTACAACGAATTCCAACAAAGAACTTCGTTGATAGTTTCGCTTTTTATATACATATGTATGTAAGTTGTAAAAGTGCAAAGATCAAAAACGCTTGTGTAATACATTCAGGTAATTTTTTGCTTAAATAACATAAATGAATGCGAGTTTCTGCCTAGTTTCTAGTTTATCTAATTAAATATTAGTACCATCAAACGCTATGTATTACTTGCTTTAATTAAGGTGTAATTGGTAACTGGCTACGAGTATAGCTCAGATATATAATTATAAAGATATGAATATGAGCATTTCCATTAGACTGTAGCAACAATTTTTAATTTAAGATATTATCAAAAGTACGAGGATCTTAAAATTAATTGAATTTAATTTTTCTGGGTTATTTGCAAACAAAGCATATACCGCCCAAAAAGCTTTAAGGTCATTGACACCTAATGAACTAGAACACTATGTATTATGATTATTCAGTCGGTAATTCCTATCTTTCAAAGATTTATACAAAAAGGCACAGATGTAAAGCAATCTTATTGGGTTATTTAGAAATTTGAAAGTTTTGGATGCTGTCACAATCGACCATGTTCGATTTACTTAAAATATCTTGATCTAGCTGGCGTTTGACAATAAGTGGAACCCCCATTATTATACTCAGTGACATTAGAAGTGTTATCCCCTAAAGGAATCATTCTTTGGCAATGTGATTACATTGTATTACATCACAATTGAACCTATAACATTTGCGAGAAACTTGTGGCACCTCGTTCCAAGCAACTTGAACTTCGTTGATTAACTGCGCCAAAGATTGTGGAGGATGGTGCAAAGTGGCCTTCTCCCCATGATATCCCACACATTTTCGATGGGGTTTGAATTCGCGAAACGCGGTGGCGATACCAAAATATTAACGCCTGCTTTTTGGAGACAGTCTATAGTTCGACGAGCAATATGGAGACGTGCATTTTCTTGCTGAAAAAGGACGTGTGGACGGTTATCTAGATAAGGTCGTAAAGTGGTTTGTAGAAGCGGTGATCGCCAACCATAAGCAATACCCTCCAAACCATTACGCCAACAGTTCTATCTACATGCCTATCAACAGCAAACCCAATATCGCCTCGCTCTCCACGCCGGAGGCATGCCCTTCTACGGCCATCATGCATACCTAGACAGAATCGCGATACGTCACTGAAGATGACATTATGCCATTCTGCTTCCTAATGCTGCAGTTCTCTGCACCAATTCAAGCGCCGACGATAGTAATCTTGCAGGCCACTAGAATACTTCTAAGCTTTTCCAGTAACGGCGATTGAACAGTGACCATGAATTTAATACTTATAGCAAAACTATTTATTCAGCCATAAAAAGATGCAAAACACTCTTACTACACGCCTAGCAAAGTCCAGTTGTGTTCCCTGCTAGACGCATGACATACATATTCTGCAGGTAAAGACTTTCATAACGAACTTATCTCTCGAACAATCTCCTTGATTTTATGTATCCTTTGTAAGATCCAACCTTCTTTATCTAATCCAAACCACGTCTCTGCAGATGGACTCAAATACTTTTCGTAAATTTTAATGATTTTTCCGCATTAAAATTGTTTCTAAAAATACCACAAGAGAACCTTCCTGGAAAAACAGCTCCAACACTGCACCTTTATCACAAGCTTTGCAGTTCTCTGAAAAAAAAATCTATTAGTGGAACTGGACCGGACTCGCGATATGGGAGTTGGTGCTCAGAAAGAAGATTCGTCCGTAAAAATTACTTGATGCCAGTCATGGTGAATATTCTCTACTGTACAGGATACTCTACTGTTTAGGTGCGTTTCAGACAGCATGGTTTCTAGACTCATCATTTAGACTCTTCTTCTTCAATTTTGACCGCCATTTACGTAACATTGACGTTTGCAAATTTTTCGGCGTTGCAGGAAGTCATTGACAGTTTTGGGCTCCTGATACCGTTTTGATATACTTAACTGCCTATGTGAAAGACATTTCGGATGACAACACATGAACACCCCCTCAAATCGGATCCACGCGCCAAAAGTTGAAGCATTACTGCAACTGTATAACGCATTGTGCTAGGGTATTATACCACCACCAACTTATCAAGCTTCAACACGTTGTGGTGGCGTCAACGCTTATTTTAAACAGACTGTATGTTTCGAAAAATTTCTAAGCATCGCTTACTTTTCAAATTGCCAAATAAAAGACATTTGTTCTGAATTGTATTAGCAATGCTTAACTTATTGAACCATATGCGGATTTTTAAACATTTTTAGAAATGTGGGTTTCAAATGCTGGAAAACTCCTGATGGCAAAAATTTATACCATCAGTTCAAATTATGTTTTCTTGGAATTCAGACAGCTTTTGTATTTTGAACAATAAATCCTGACAAATGAGGAAAGTCAGCTGAAGCTTGAGACTTCGGGATATGCTTAAAAATTGACAGCAACGGTAAATTGATTATATTTATCGCATTGGAGGTGGCGTAATTTTGGTGAGTGATCTAGAAATTTTTACAGAATTTTTGAGATTAGTTTTCATCACCTTGTTAATTACTATTGTCTTTTGTTTCGGCAAACTACTTGAAAAAGATAAAGCACTTTGATTGAATAACTCGATAGGGAAAAGCAAAGAAATTTATTCGAAAAGAAAGTTTCCCGCACTCATATAATACAAAATAAGAACATTAATGGAACATCAGGTGGCAGCCAAGACGTATTAGAATTTGGTTTCTTAATTTTGATTAATTGCAGGATGCAAACTGTCATAAACAAGGTAATATAACTCGGGTTGCCTAAACTAAAGGCCAATTCACACCTCTGCAATTTTTCAGTAATTGCATGCAATTGCCATTCACACTATGCAATGTTTCTCACAATTTATCGCGTGACAAGAAATTGCATCGATTAGAGCATGTTCTATTTTTATGGGTGTATGCATGCGATTTTATACTAAATCTTGGGATACCAACCTATAAAAATGAACACATGTCATCACAAATTATCCATCATATATAAAAATAGTAAAATGTAGGATAACCTTAGACTTTTAAATCCACCTGCTAGGTATTCAACACACCACTGGTATTTATGTCATTATTTTATTTTTATTTCTGTTGTAAAAAACATATTTTTAATTTTTATTATCTGTAAATTGGCACTACCACAAAAACTGTTTAGAATTGCATGCGCAGCAAATACAATGTGAATTGAAATTGCAATTTTAACAAACGTAGCGTCTTTGCGATTTCTTTAAGTTGAACTTGCATTGCGAGAAATTGCATCAGTGTGAATCGCCCTTAAGAATTAAAAGGACAAGCAAACAATATGAATTTGAAAGAGTTGATTTTGGCAACAACTTCCTTAAAAATCTGATAGAGAACAGGTGGGGTGCAAACTAAAAAGTACTAAAAAGGACAGCTGAATCCATGGGTTTCTCGATAGTAGAGTATGTCTAACCAGTTTGGAGTAGATCCAAACATAAAAGACTGCGCCCAACAGTATCAAAATATACAGGGTGTTCTATTTGAAAAAATGAGTTTTACAACTTAAAAAATTGTCTGATATATCATAATTTTTTGAACCCTCTGTATGATATAAAGAAAATATGTTACTACGTTTGGGTACGACAATGTTAGTATTTGGCAGTTTTAAAACATCAGACTTCTGGCACTTATAGTAACTGAAAATTAATCCGTTAAGTAAAACGGTGTAATGTCAGAATTTTTATTAAAATCGTAATATGTGTCTTAGAAACAGTTAAAGATAGGTATAGCAAACTTTTATTGTAATAGACATAGAATTTGATGCTGAATCCAGAAACGTAATAATATATAGGATGTTCCAACAAAGTTTGGGGCGACTTCCGTTTAACCGGGACTGCAAGAAACTGAAAATATTTTAGAAAGATGGTAAGTACCAAATTATTGAGAACCCAAAGTTTACAAGCGGAAGTGTTTCTGTCCGAAAACTTCTAAATCCTGTAGATTATTTTCCTACATAATTACAGAGTGTCCTGTGGGATTATAATAACGTTATAGTAGAGAGAAATAAAAGCTCCATCTGATAACACTTAGAAATTAACGAATATCCTGTAGCGTATCAGTTAACTAATACGTATGCGGTACAAAACGTAATGTAGAAATGCACTGCAATTTCCACCAACTTTGAACAAATTATATTATTCATATAACTTACCTAATAACATTAGCATACAAGTTGCATTTGGTAAAAGGGTTTTCCGTGTAACACAACTCTGTTTTGTTTAAACTACCTATAAACGAAGGGGCAAAATACAAACTTTCACTCCGATATCTGTAGATTTTATCGTGGAAGATGCAACACAAGCAGATCCTATAAAATTACATCTTGCTAGACAACACCAATCGCAATATTTACAACTCTTTTCAATTCGTTCCTATCAAGCAAAAGAAATGGGAAATAAAGCCCTAACAAGCTTTGTTTTTGTATCTTTGTGCTTTATGTATGTTGCCTGTTTGTTTAGGAACAGGTGCTCAAACAAAGGGAACACGGGCAAATAATTCTCAAAGTAAACGTTATTTCCTATTATTGATATTTTTCCTCCCTAAAACAAAAAATGAAAGAGGAAAAATCCCATCCCCGCGTTCCGATTCGAAAGTATTATTTAAACAAAATTAAAATAAATACGGGGAAGTCGATTTTAAATTGAATTTTATTTTTCCATTCACAAAGATTTCCACGAAAACGAATGGTTTTGACGTTGTATTTTCCGAGGTATTTATGCAAAACTATCGGTGTTGCTACTAATTCTGTTCAAAGGTTAATTTGAACTTCGATCTGCCACATATGTACGTGTGCATATTCGCAAATTGAAAACTTCAATTCGCACAAAGCGCTCCGTCACAAGTATCCAGCTTGTCAAAGCAGGAAATTAAGTTATAGCAATTGAAATGAAACTGAATTGATTTATGTAAATAAATCGAATTAAATGATTTTATGGAATGTGTAACATATAATATACACTAGCGTATGAAATAATTGCAACACTTGTAGAAAATTATTTTTCTGCCAAAAAATATTTGCTGCCTTTTAGAACGTTAAAAGCACGCGGCGGTTTTTGACGCCTGGTTATATTGGATAAAAGCGTTGAATTACAAAAATGTGTCGGTAACAGCTATGGTGAAATAAACCTAATTTACAAATGTCAGATGTAATCTCGAAAATTGAAAATTATTATCAGCTGCATTTGAGTGAAAATGTTAAGCATTCCCTCAACACAACAAACCAGAAATTCCTGTAGTATCAGCTAATGGTCTACCAAAACTACTACCTAACCCCATTTCATGAAATTTTACAGGAGAGCTAAAAAACATTTAATTTTGTGGATTTCTCTTACCTATGTGTGTGTTATCTTGTTCAGATACTTATTTTGACACAGTTTTTAGAAGTCTATAAATAAATTAAAAAAAAAATTGAAAAAAAAAATTGTAGTTAGGCATATTTCCACATAATTTTTAAATTTCTGTGGCAGTTAGGCAAATTGTTAACTTACCTGATGAAAAGTTTAACTAATAATAAAAACTTATTTTTGTTTTATAATTTATCGCAATAGGTACAAGTATTGTATGTATTTTAACTGAAAATATTCTGAAATAATATTATTTATAGTAATGTACAGGGTGTATTTGAAATAATAGTAAAAAATATGGAGAATGGTAAGATGCAAGTATGGCTCACATAATCTTAATATAATGCGGATTTAGGCAGTTTTCTGGCGCTTTTTTACTGACGTAAGTTAGGCAGATTTCTGTTTCGTCATTTATGAGCGTACACAATTTATTTTGATATAGGTAGTTTTCTGAATCGATAGCCACTCATATTAGGATACCGATGGCACTAAAATCCTAATTTTACTAAAAGTGGAGTTAGGCAATTTTCTTACTAAGCCGACGATATACTGTACTCTATGGTCTAGCCAACTCCCTCAAGCAGCACTGTTGGTTTATTATGAACATTCTCAGACAAATACTAAGCGCGCCAGTATTTAGAACGGCCCCATCATGTCACATTCAAGTCTCTAATAGCGTTTTCCATTCGGTGAACTAATGCTGCACCAGCACTGTCCTGTGCCGCGTCATTTGACGTAATCACTGAATCCGCACTCGTTCAGACACATATGAATAATAACTTCACATTGCACTAGAACTGGACTTGTACATTTCGAGATGTCTAGTTTTTAGCATTGAATGTCAAATATAGTGACGTAGACGCACCGTCATTCGTACGTAAAACTGCACTGTGTTCCCAATGGAAAGCTTTCAATTCTTGCTCGGTGCTAGTGCTTGGCCGATAGGAACAGCCAGTGTACTGACTCAGTGCACTTTTAGTGCGCACGAAATTGCCGAATGGAAAACGCTATAACAGTTGCAACTATTACATAAAACATTACTGTAGACAGCTGTCAAACATAAAAAGTGAAGCCTGGCTTGGGGCGTGCGGAGCAAGACGTTGGTAAATTAGTTCGCTATTTGCCACCAACTTTAGAGGGCGCTGTTTCAGGACGTTAGGTTTTTTAACAAAGCGGTAAACATAGGACGGCTGTCGGATATGATCGTATTTATTCGGAGAAATTCCGAATATATACTAGCGCCATGACTCAAATTTTTAATTTTGCTAAATGTGCTGGATTTTAAAATAAATCTTATACCGCATTTTTTTTATCGTATTACCGTTGCATTTACATAAAAAGTATGCACCGTAAATTAGAAATATACAAAACAAATAATGTAACTAAAAAGGCAATGTCAAATACATATCTAATTTCAATTGCATAATCATACATTGTTGTACCAAGTTTCTCGTTTAACTTTTTTGTTATTCATTTCTTTCGAATATAGAATAAAATTATTAATAATTCCCCAGGTAGCAGACTGACGTGAAAATAACGTGAATATTTGGAGAAAAACGGATGACGACGTCGATACACCTATTATTGACCAAAAATGAACGTCATTTTAATGACTAAATAAATACGTCTTTAGTTGACGACGAAAAGACGTGAATTCGACGCTATTTGTTGTACGTAACAGAATGAACTATGTTAACTAGGCCCATCACTAAATCACCTATATTATTTTTATAAATATTTATAATCAGCCTATTTGATTTAAAATTGAAAAATAATCGACCATATATCGATCTTATTATACAGACTAATTTGTACCTATCTTTGTTCTTTTTATACATATTTTCTTTATACCTATAAAAACCTATAACTTAATTTAAAAAACTATGTAATTTTATGATTTTATATCCTAAGCCTTTGAATAGCGCGCTCAAATTCCCGCCATATTCCCGTTGATTCTTGCAAAACGTGGTTCTAGACCTAGATAGTTCAAGTCACGTTCAAGTTCTAGATGGGTGTTCAAGACAACCAGGCATTCTGCTATTTTACCGTTTCTCATCGTTTGCCATCCTGTAAAGTGTGTGCTTTGTGTAATTGTTGAAAAGAACGAAATCGCAACCAAGAGTAGGGGATTTATTCTTTTTAACTATGTCTTTTGCAAAGAGTACAGTTTTTAACCTTACTTTTCGTATTCTGTTTTGTCTTGAAAGTAGTACAATTTATTGTTGTGTTACTGAAAATGTTAGAGCTAAATGCATGGGTATTACCATTTGAAGTTTCTTGCGAAAATACAGTTTATGTTTCTTTTCCTTTAATCCATTCACTGTATATTATATTATACGAATGTAAGTCCATAATTGGCAAGATATTAAAGGTAAGATGGTTTGCCATAGCTATATGTGTAATAAATTAGTCGTCATATTATTTTTGTTTGATTTGCCCACCTTATATACCTATGTGACCAATAGCAAAGATTTGCACACCAAAGAGAATTATTCTCGTCCGAGCGCATAGTGAACATGACAAAGTCCAATACAACATTACGGAATCTTTTGTAGTAAATACATTGGCACAAAAAAACTACATATTACAAACTTTTTATTTCCCAATTGTACCATTGTGTTTACTACAAGAAACCTCTGTAACGCCGTATTGCACTGTGTGCTACGTTCAATATGCACCTGTTCTTGTTAAGAACGTCACCACAACGTCATTCATAAATGGCAAACGACGTTTGTACGACGTCCGAAACTCACGTTTATACGACGTCGGAAACTTACGTTTATACGACGTCCGGAAATGACGTCGACGGTCTGTGACATTATGATGTCTTATTCGCGTCTTCAAGACGTCGCAGCATTGGTACAATCGACGTAATCAGTGACTAGATATCGACGTTTTTGTGACGTCAGTCTGCTACCTGGGTCTATATGTGGTGTTAAAAGAATAGCAAAATATTTTTCATCTTGGAGGTACAATTAAGTTAATGTTTGAAATACACGAATATTCTCGAGAATCTAAAAACATTTAAGAACATCCTTAAAAAGAATTTCAAAACGATAGTTTTATTTGATCAATATAATTTGTATTTGTTCATATTAGAAATTTTTTCATCTTGTCGTTTGGTATTAATCTAATGCTTTTTACTATTCATCATATGATCTAAATATAACATCACATTAAAGGGCATATTAATGTATTTTTACTTTTAAGTATATTCAGTATATTAACATTGGGTTTTAATTTATGTATGTTTCTTAATTGTGCATAAAGATTTTTCTGTTCAGAAAATGGTTTCTTGCAATATACATACACATGTAATGCCCATATTTTCATTTTAAATAGTAAAAATTTTGTTTTGTTTTATTCGTGCCATTCAAGTGCAATGATGTTGGATGCATTTGTGCATTATATACATAACCTCTGCACCTGCACAACATTTCGACGGACATCTACGATAATATACGATCATACCCGACAGCCGTCCTGCATTTACCGCTTCGTGTTTTTTAACGTTGCCATTTTTAACATCTATGTTGGTTAGATTGTTCAGTTTGTTTGTCATTTCTGTACGTCCAGGACTTTCATACCACTTCCACAAACCGGTAACTTAGTGACAAAAAGTAATCCGGTATACCTGAGAAGGACAAGTAATATTGTCGTTCTTTCTCCCATTTTTGGAAGGCATACCTAGATGGCAGAACGATCGCTATATGGCGGGAAAGACTGTGTAATTTGAAATAGTTTGTATACAGGGTGTTTAAAAAAGATACGGCAATATTAAAGGGGGTGATTGCCCAGGTCATTTTATACAAAAAAGTTTCTAACATAGGTCCGCAAACGCTTCGTTACTAATCTACAGCGTGTTGAAGTTTAATTTAAAAAAAAACAGTAAAAATGAGATTTTTCCAAAACGACTTGAGATATCATAATGAAATTTTAGGCGCGTTAATAGCTGTGGGAGGCACATACTTTAAAAACAACGTGATGTTTTAGTCGTACCAGTGGCGCGCGTATTGGCACGTCACCGGCTATTTTTCAAGAAGAAAATAGGACGCTGCTGATTTTTCTAAAAATAAAAATATGTTTTTATTCTTTGTTCAATTGTGCGGAAAAAAGCTCTCTTAATTTTTTATCGTACGACGTACCGTTTTTTACTAAAAAAACATTTTGGTGCATATCCATTTATCATGCGTACAAAATTATAGTCCTGTTTTATTCACTGACATATTGAATGAGTCTCGTGATTAATAATTTATTTATTATAAATTTCATTATGATATCTCAAGTAATTTTGGAAAAATCAATACTGTTTTTTTTAAATTAAACTTCAACGGTAGATCGGTAACGAAGCGTTTGCGGACCTATGTTTATAGGAACTTTTTTGTATAAAATGACCTGGGCAATCACCCCCTTTAATATTGCCGCATCTTTTTTAAATACCCTGTACAGGCTGATTCATTGTCGATCCTCACCATTGCGATCTCGCTTATTATTGAAGATAGAGGGTAGGCTTAAATTTGGAAAAGTTGCTAAATTTTGTGGTTATTATGATTCCGAAAAGAAAGCGGACTTAGAACAAATGACGTTTGAGTTTTTTTTTTTTAAACGGAAAATCTCATTTTCTTATTTTGCTTGTAGCACTTTTATTTGGTCTTGCGGCGAAAAACTGAAGACACATTCTCAAGGCCACTTTTGCTCCTCTGTCTAATTGTGTACTTATAGTTATTTACGAACCAAGTGCGTGAAACTACATTTCGCGAATGAGTGGCCAGTTTAAAGCGCGAGCCGCAGGCGAGCGCTTTATGGACACGAATTCGCGAAATGTTTCACGCACGAAGTTTGTACAATATTTTTTGTACGAGTACTTTAATAATACCCATCATTAAATACGTTTTCATTTATAACACACTACAAATCTCTTGATATTAATTAACAAAAATTGAGTTGGCAGTATTGATTATTTGAAGTGACATTTAATTTAAAATTCGAATTCAGAAAATTTAACCCTTAAACAAAATTAAAACCTGTCTAACATGAATTCTGATAATGAAATAGAATGTACACTCCCTGTAATTCGGGAAGCTGCCAATACTGCAGTAGATAATTTATTACCAATAAAACCAAAAAGCGTATACAAAACCACTTATACCAAATTCATAACTTGGGCTAGATCTAAAAATATAAAATAATACTCCGAAAATTGTTTATTAGTTTATTTTCAAAATTTACAATCAAATAAATCATTATGGTCGACTTATTCCATGTTAAAATCATGCTTAATAATATATGATAATACAGATATATCCAAATATGCAAAACTCGTAGCATATTTACAACAGACAACGAAACAACTTCAGCCTAAAAAATCAGCAGTATTAAGCGAAGAACAAATTACTTCCAATGCGAATAGTTGAGTACCTTCAGCTTGATAGCGCAAGTAACTTCACTGGTCACTGTTTCCGAAGGAGTTCAGCGACATTGTTGGCAAACCAAGGAGGTGACTTGCTTTCAATTCAAAGGCATGGTGGATGGAAATCATCTACGGTTGCAGAAGGATATGTCAAAAATCTCTGCATAGTAGAATTCAATTGGCTAAAAAATGACCCCGTTAGAAATGTCGAGCCCTCCTGCAACTTGTTCGACATCTGAAATACAAGATATACGCAATAATACAATCAACGTTACTCTACCTTCGCAATCGAGATCAATTGAAACAAACAATCAGTTAATCCCTGGGGTATCAATCTCTGGTTGTGAAAATTATCCGATCAAAATTTTTAATAATTGTTCCGTTTCAATTTCTGAAAAGAATGAATGAATGTAATTTATACATTTGTTGCTGTTCTGACATTGAATTACATACCTTCCAAATATAACAATTTCTGTTTCATGTCGTTTTATTATTTCAACAGAAAAACAATGAGCTGGTCACCATACTATTAGGGTTAGGGATTTATGATTTTAAAATGTCACTAAGTTAATCAAGTTACAGTTAGTACCAACTTTACTTCACGCACTAGTGGCTTTTTACGCACGCAAACCGAATCGTGGAATGACATGTTTTGATAAGCGAGTGCAAAAACTTGTTTAAGAGATAGCACAAGCTGCTTATCTGAACTACTTCCTAAACTAACTGAAAATCAGACCTCAATCAAATAAGCTTCTTTCAAAACCAGATCCTTCAGCGCATCTTTACTAACCCAGCTAAACTCGTTTTAAAATCAATTTTCAACCAGATATGCTGCATATACAACCAGTTTATGACGTAAACAACTTTATACAGTCACGTCTGGCACAATGTGGGATTCATCTATACTCTATTTTTTATTAAGGGCAGTAAACTGTAAAATCCGCATCACATTAGGCAAATTAACTTGACAGCTAATTTGGTGGCTAATTTAAATGATGAATTACAATGAAATCAAGTATTTATTATTAAAATGTCACTAAATTAATTAAGTTCCAGTTAGTACCAACATTACTTCACGCACTAGTGCTTAAAATGGCTTTTTACGCACGCAAATCGAATCGTGAAATGACATGTTTTGATAAGCGAGTACAAAAAAATATTTATACGACGTTTCGTTTTCTCTGGATCATCGTCAACTTTGTTCATTCTTGTGGGCGCCATATTGGATTTTGACATAGCTAGAAAGATTTTCTTTTTCTGATTTCAACCATGTATCATATGTTGAAAGAAAATTGATATTCTGTGTTAATTGACGAAGAATTTGATTTGAGATTAAATAAAGTAGGTAGCTATGAAATTTTGAACTGTCAATCACTGAAAATTGAGTATCGCGCAAATGAAAATCGACGTTACATAAGGTACCCATGAAATTACGAACTGTTAATTATCCTTGCGTTAGTAATGCAAAAATTGCGTACACCAACGAAAAGAAACGAGATATGTTATGTATTTTTTTATCAATCCAACCGAAATACAACAATAATGAGTACAAGATATTTACAATTGTATCCAGAATGACGACAAAGATAGATTCTAGATCTTGATAGAAATTTAGTCGAATATGTATCGTGGAGAACTGCGTCGAAATAAGCTGAAACAGTACAAAGCCCATATTAGTCATAGTTTACTATCTAGTGATAATTTAAGAAAAATAGAATATTGTAATTGGTTACTGGGAAAATTAGAAGACGAAAATTTTTGAATATAATTATCTGGTCAGATAAATCGAAATACTAACAGGCTGGCTAGTGGCGCAGTCCCTAGTGCGTTCGCTTCCCAGTCCGACGGTATTGGCTTCGAACCCCGATATGTTCTTTCTGAATTTGGTTTTCTATCGTTTCCTAGATTCCATGGCAAATGCAACATCTTAAGTCGATCTACAGCCGCAGGCATAATAATAAATCATGGCCAGCCGATGACACCTGTAATTGGTGCAAGCTGTTGGGGATGTAAAAGCAGGAATTACTGTAATTATTATCATAGTGGAATGATTAATCGAAATACATCAGGGTAAAATTCTAAATATCTTGTACTCGCTATTGTTGTATTTTAGTTCGACGAATAAAAAATACATAACATATATCTTGTTTCACTTTTCCTCTCTTCTCACGCTATTTTTCCGTTACTAATGGAACGGTAATTAACAGTTCAAAATTCCATGGCTACCTTATTTAACATCGATTTTCATTTTCGCAATACTCAATTTTAAGTGATTGACAATTCAAAATTTCAAAGCTACCTACCTAATTTAATCTCAAATCAAATTCTTCGTCAATTAACACGCAATATAATTTTTTGTTCAACATATGACACATGGTTGAAATTAGAAAAAGAAAGCCTTTCTAGCTGTGTCAAAATCCAATATGGCGCCTATAAGAAATAACAAAGTTAATGATGATCCAGAGAAAACGAAACGTCGTATAAATATTTTAAGCACACAAATAGACAGAGGAGCAAAAGTGGCTTTGAGAATGTGTCTTCAGTTTTTCGCCGCAAGACCAAATAAAAGTGCTACAAGCAAAATAAGAAAATGAGATTTTCCGTTTTTTTTTTATAATCTCGAACGTCATTTGTTCTAAGTCCACTTTCTTTTCGGAATCATAATAACCACAAAATTTGGCAACTTTGCCAAATTTAAACCTACTTCTATCTTCAATAATAAGCGAGATCGCAATGGTGAGGATCAAAAATGAATCAGCCTGTATATGTATATTTTATAGTCCAATTGATTTTATTACATGATGAGAGAAGAAAAAAGCAAAATGTAAAATACTAGATTCTGTCTTCGTATCTGCTGTACTAAAATCACTTGGAATTTTTTTACTTTCGTATTATATACATATATAAAATAGTACGCCTATACTAAGAGAAGTAATCTGTGAATAAAACAACATTTCAATGATACTCTTTTAAACAAACAATTAGAGAAATTAGATATAATTTTATATAAAAATTTAATCCATAAACTGAACGATATAAGTAACAAAGTAATTTACCATCCAGAACTTTCATATACAATATAGACACCGCCGAGGCTCTATGATATGTCTTGGCAAAAGTGTGTAGTGCATGTTTAAACCAAACTGGTTATCTTTCTGGACATTTTGGCAGCGTGGAATAACATCAATTCTGAGATACTAACCGATAAGCTGTTGGTGGGCAACGTGTCGGTGAATTTCATGCAAGCCACATACGCTGGGCCCGATTGAAGTTCTAGCTGGACAAAAATATTTAAAGGTATCTAATCGGGGAAAAAACACAGTATACATTGAGGACATGTAATTTATTACTTTGTATAAAGCACTATCTATACATACAGTGACAAATTATGAAGTATCACTGTCACTACTACTACTAGAGGTAGAAACAATAATATCGCGCTCAACATTTTCGTGATGCAATAAAGTTAGAACGTCGGAAGAGAGGAATTTTGACTTCGGTTTACTAAAACGTGTTTTACTAGAAATTACGGGATCAGATGATAATAATAGGATATGCAGAAGGTCTATATTTGTTTGCTCTCTAGTCATTTTTCTGGTACGTTCTCTACGATAATAACGAAAGTCTTTATTTCGCGCTTCTGATGCTTCCTCTGACAATTGACCTATGGGAAGTGAAGCAAATTCTATTATTTGTGCTCCATGAATCAGTATCTTGAGGACAGAGGGTGGCACATAAAACCATTTATATTTTTCTATGTACAGTGTTGCAGTATCTATGGTGTATTTTTTAAATGCTTCCGCGTTAATTTTATAGTCACTTGATATTGCCTGGAGTACTACACTAAATCTATATATAAGGATTTCATCAACTCCCGTAATTTCTGCGGACAATTTAGAGTTGGCAAAAATCGTCTGGCTGTATTTCCATCGTTTGATGTTCCACCCCCTTGTCGTGGTTGATCGACAATAAGACCCATACGAATGCGAAACTGCTCCTGAATGTTTCGCTACCTCATTACAAAACTGCTTTTATCTTTATCGCCCCTAATTTGCCATTTTGTCACTTCTAAGCGATATGATATATGTAATAAACATTCAAAGCATCGAATCAGTGCATGAAGTGGTGAAATGCCAAATTGGAAAGTTGTTGTAGCAACCAACTTGCTTTGTATCTTTGGAAAATTGTTCATTTCACGAGGCAGAGCTCCACAAATATAGCATTTTTGGGAGGAGATGTTTGTTATGGTATTGCAAATCTTTCCATCTACAATCGTAAAAAGCAATTTTGACATGATTCGTATTTCGCTATTGTTTATTGTGATGATTGTCGGCAGCAAAGCTTTTACTTGCTCATTAATATAAGCTACCTCATTTCGTATAACATCAGCCGATTCGCTTATAAATTGAAACCTTATTAGTCTGCAAAACCGAGTAGAACCAGGTCGTGGATTTTGCCACAGTATTATTTTCTCTTGATTGTGTAACGTTTTGGCATATAATTGCAGAGGGACTATAGACGATAAATACTTTTGGGTCATCAGCATTATGTGTAGCAGATGTAAAACTTTGTTTATAAAGGCTTTGCGATGAATTTCCATCACATCCGTATTTTAACAAAAATTCAAATGAGTCGGGTAGTATATTTTCAATTTCATTATGAATAATGTCTTTTTGCATATTAGCAATTCTTCCTATTGTATGGTTTAATAATGCTTGAAGTATAACTTCAGCAGATGTATCAGACACGCAAATGCTGTGCCTATCAGGGTAGCGTAATTGCTTCGCTCCTCTTACTTTCTTATATGAAGGATAAATTGTGCAATTTCTTTCAATAGCTTCTGATCTTAAAAGTTGATAATCACGCTTGCTTAATTTAAGTTGAGTCAGTAAGTATGCGACATCTCTTCGTCCCGTTCTTCTCAAACTAAGTCTAGTGCATGTGTTAACTCTTCCGTACTACTTCCTTCTAATAAATGTACTACTCTTCTAAATTTTGTTCTATCGCTTGATTCTTCAAATGTTTTTTCTGGTCGACCACGGGATGTAGATGGAATCTGTTGTATTTTTTTATTTAAATATGAGACGCTTACTTCTCCATTAAGCCACTCTTCATGCTTTTTTAGAAATTTGTATTAGCGCAACTTGTTTGCATCGTTTACTCAAAACCATGCTAAATCGGTGCACATCTTTTTCAATATGAATTTTGCTCTCTGAATCAACTATATTGCATTTCTCCATTATATAATGAGTTAAATGTAACTTGGATTCTGCCCGAGCTGGCTGCACGTATCCGCGGTTTCGAAGAACTTGAAAAAGCTCCATGCGAGAGATAGGAACGTGAACCACTGAAAGTAGTGATAATTTAACAAGCCGTCTATCGCCGGTAACAAATATTTGCAAACAAATAGTTCAGAATGTATTAAAAAGCATATAAAATGCGCTTAGTGTACAACTGCATGCAATTTTTTATATACTTCTTCAAAGCTTCGATTAGTACAAATATATAAGAATATTATAATTCACAACTTTACAAATCGTTAGAAGCAAAATTTCTCTAAATAAATCGAGTAAGTATTAAGTATATACCTTCATGTGTAATGTCCATTTAAATTTTTTCAAATTTAATAAGCACTTATATATGAATACGAAATAGCACAGAGGAGCGCGTACTCTAGACTAAACAATCCGGGACGACTATCGCTGTGTTTACGTCTTTCCAAGAGATGATAAGAGGGCTAACATAGAGTTTAGGTGGGTAATCAAAGTGTATTGGATATTATATGATATATTTCTGCGTATTGAATTTAATTTAAACGAAGTTAGAAAATCGATTTTTGTCCAGCTAGAACTTCAATCGGGCCCACTGTGATACGGTCTCCTTAATAAACGATATTCAAATTCATCAAATCCAGTAAACATTTTTAAGTCCAAAACGTACGTCACAGGGTTCATCGTTGACAAATTTGTTGTTTAATGAATGTACATACATGTATCAGCTCACTACTAAGTACATACATAGTTCTGAAGAGGTGGATCTGGTATTATACACCGATGATTTAACGGTGCTGTTTAAGGACATGTTCAGGGACAAGAATGACAAGGATCGACAATAATGTTTAAATTAAGTGAACTCTATAAGAAATAGTATTTAAATAAAATTGCAAGACGTTGGTAAATTTGTTCGCATATTTTCGGGGAATCAGATTCTCTTGATCGCACATAAAAATAGGTTAAGTATTTTACAAAATATGCCAGAAAAATCTGTCCGCCAGTAAAGGTAATCAGCATCAACACTGAATTTGTCCAGATATTAATTCGTCGCAGAAACTGTTGAGGGTGCGAAAACAGCAACAAGTTCTGAATAATATTATGTTTCACGTCAGAAAAACCGTATTGACAACCTCGTGTTGCCTAGGTTATCTAAAACTAATCCTCTCTTTTTTTTATGAAAAAGGCATCTTCAAACATAAAATCCGCCCGATGTGCACTTTTTTAAAATTAAAAACACATACAAGCATTTGATTAATCCGTGTCACGAGGCCGTACACACATACCAACATCAACTAGAACCCAGATGTCGGCAACTTTTTAAATGACATTCATTTATGCATGCAGATATTGTATACTGTTGTTTGTTTACCCTTACGTTCATCTACGTTTGCCGAAGCGCAGATAGTAGCAACAAAACAATCGGCTTACATCCACCGAATTACACAATGCTATTGTTACGTACCCCCAGAGTCTGTTTTGCCATCAACGCGAGTTCGTCGGTGTCTATGTTTCGAAATATTTCAATCTTTGAGCGGAATCATTCGAACGGAATTAATTTCTTAAACATCACGTTCAGCAAATACGGATCACAATAGATACATAATAAGGGAAGACATTTAGGCGAATTGTCAAGAACGCTGGAAACAATTTGCGACTGTACATATATTTCGGGACACTTTTTGCAAGTAGGAACGAAGATTTGAATTTTACTATAATTTTTCCATTTTAACTTATTTTGACTCAAAATTATCAATGATGTAAGAATAGCTTTAGTATACTAGCAAATTGATCAATCAATTAAAGCAAATAATTATCGTCACCAACTTTGATCATTCATCGACGATAATTCTTCGTTAGTAGCAATACCTTCACGTCTTCAAAAATGCCAGTTTTCTGCGTTGTGTATCCTAAAAATTGAGAATTTTGCGAGTGCATAACCGGAAAGTGTTTTATCCCCTCCCAATTGTAAGTCGCTAGGATTTGCCCGTAGCTATAGCTCCCCATTCAGTCTAAACTGCAATAGCTGTGATGGTTTCAAGGAGAGTACTTCTCGTCCATGACCGCACGAATTACTGGGATAGCCATGCAGTTGGATATCACGTGTTTGGGATTTTCATACTTCGTCCCACAAAACCTTCAGTCGCTATAGTGTTTCAAACCCATCTTTGTCATGTGTTACCCAAAGTGGAAATGTATTGTGAGAAGGCACACAAGAACATGTAGTTTATTTCTACTTATTGTCTTTGCTCTTTACTTATTGACATTTCCAAGGAACATCTTAGAGTGTCTCAAACCTGCGTTTGAGGGATGCTGCGAACTTCTCCTACTTGTCTTTGAGTTTGTTTTTATTGGTGCTCATCCATATTCCTCAGAGTTTCTTCCAACATCACCCTATTTTCATCTGGTTTGAAATCTTTAGAACGTTATTTATCGCCAAAAGAGAGCGACTCTGACTTCTAAACAAATCTTAATATTTTTCTTATCTTTTTCTGCAGTAGCATCTTGTCAAGCTTCTAAAACGGTTATTACTAATTCTGTTAGTTTGTTTGGTGAGTATCGTGTTGCTATACTCTCTTTTCATTAGTCCCCAGATATATTCAAGGAAAGGTAAACTGTTCTGGCCAGGCACAACAAGGTCAACTTGGCCTGGGTGACGAAACACAGGAGTATGCAGCAATAAAATTGCAGCCATCCAGCGGAGGAAGGTTCCCAAATGAAATTTTGTGGACTAGAGTCAGGTATAGTTATTACAAAGGGTGCAGTACGTGGAGAAACCGTTGAAGAATGATTTATCGAATAGGCTCTTAAAGCTGATCAACGGAACTAATGCGTTTGAGTAAAACAAAATCAAAATAGGAATAACAGAGTAGCCCCAGTAGGCCGCAGTGTTAGGGATAATAAAAGACTGTCCTACCTTGATAGAAATCAATCAATCAAGTCTGGAGGGGCTGCTGGCCAAGAGTTTTACAATCAATTTTTTACATGTCTGAAGACGCTACATCTAGAGTTATTTTGCTGAAACTTCCAACTTACAGGATACAACCTAGTGCTCATTTAAGAACAGCATTTGCTTGGAATGGCGCACTAACAGATGCTATCTACTCCACTAGCGATAATACATAAGAAACTTAAACCACGTGATGCAATTGCTTCCAAAACCATAATTATTGTTAGGAATTTGGACTTTTGTGTATCTCTATACACTGAGAGAGAAAGAGACACTGAGCCTAACTAAAGGAAAGCTTCTTCCATATTTATTACATTTTTAAAATTGTCTTTTCCCGGAAATATCTTCTTTTGAATCTGAAATTCTGTAATATCCAGTTTCCTCCTATGTAGGCATTCCTACTTTACACCCACTGCATATATGCACTTAAATGCCTGACGAACGGTTTCCTGTGTTTTCTGTTTTGAGGAATTTCTGCTCGTCAATTCTGGGAAACCTAGACAAGGTTTTCTGCCCAATTGTATTAGAGTGACCAAACTGCTTTCCTGTATTTTGCGTGATCTAAAGAAACTTGTTTGTACACATCTCCATGTCATTCTTTCAACTACTTTATGAATGCCTTCCTCAAACAACTGTTGAAGTGGCGGCCTTTTTGCTCATTAATTCATTGCTAAAGATTTTTTTAAGTTTAGATAAGAGTAGTAAGATGCAAGAGTTTGACGTGCTTGTCTAAGATACGATTGTTTACACAAAACAAACTACTGTCAAGAATGTAATTTGACAAAATAACTAAGAATAAGAAAATATAAAACCTCCAAATTAATATAAAATAATGATTTTAGGCGTAGGTACTACATTTAGAAATTCCGTATTTTTTGGCATTATTTCTTGGTCAAGTTCACCTTAGCAAATACTCCGATTTTAAAGCTAACTGTATGTACTTTGACTATCAATAATTGTTTACACAGACGGTCAAAATTTTTCAATCGCATTGAACTCTATGAGTTTCGTGAACAGATTTCTGAAACTTCAGTCTGGCTCTCGTCGCAAAAGCAAAGCAGCCAAAAAAAAATGCGTACAATAGGTATTCATGGTATAATCGCAGGAAAATCGAACTACAGTTTTAGCATTGATTTTCTTAAACCTAGAGCTAGATCACTATCTACAACTACTGACTTGTTTTTGTTGGTTGTCGTTGGTATTAGTTCTATGCTTGCCTGAAGAGAGGAGATATTCTACATATCTGGCTTAGTGTGCATTACAAATCAACGAAACTCATGTGATGAAGATAGGGTTTAATGTTTGGGGAAACGCTGACAACTCCTTGCTAATTCATTTCTAATATGTACCTTTATTGTTTTTGCATTGTGATCCCTTTTGCATTCATTGTCAGAGAAGACGTTTAACAGAGACTGATCTGCAGACTTCAGTTACTGTTTGAGTATTATGAGTAGATATGGGAGCACTTAGCCTACCCCCACCACTCCTGCCTTCGGTAGGTGTAGACGACCAATCCAAATGACTCTCACGAATATGGTGCAAGATGTGAATTAGCTGTTCAAGTAGTTCAATCATAACAGCTAATTCAAATCTCGCGCCATATTTGTGATAGTCATTTGGATTGGTAGCCTACACCTACCGAATATAGGACTGGTGGGGGGTGGACCAAGTGCCCCCACAACTACTGTTATGGGTTGAGATCTAGTGGGGATCATTCCCAAAGGAGAAGCAGCTCCATTTGCGAAAGCATCTGTAATCGGTGCAAAACTGTGGATGTGTAAGCAATGCTAGACAAGGCAAATATAGGTAAAACCTGCACTGATCACATCTTTGTACATAGTGTAACTTAAACCAGAACAGATGGCATAGTGCTCTCTTTGTTTGGGACGTTTTTGTAGAAAATTTCATGCTCTACAAAAAAGGTTCTACAATTTTTTCTTTAACTTGTGCCATTGAGGCTGCGTTTGCAAAAGAAGCAAAAATATCATGGAAATCTTAGTTTTTTTGCTGACGCAGCTTTAGCGGCGCAAGGTATCAAAAAATTTGTAAGGCCTTTTTTGTAGAATATGAAATTTTCTACAAAAAATTCCCGAGAGCACTATTCTGTCTGTTATGGTTTTCAAATTGTATTATTTACAAAGGTGTTATCTTCTGTCCGGGAATTGCAACCTTAAACAAAAATGACACGAATATATTGGGAGCTGATTGCCAACTATTACAGCTTGTCCTTTTATCAAGTTTCGGCACCTCATACTTCCTTGCCACATCAAATTTCCAATGCCTGAAACCAATCTATATATTATTGAGCAAATTGGAAGAAGATGAAGTTACACTGTTGATGCTTAAAGAAGTAGCGTGCGCTACAAACGCCAGAATAATAATAGTATACACGAAATAATTAAGTTTAATTTTATTGCCAGTGAAACCGACATGCGCGCTTGTAATCCTTGAAATTTTATAAATGAATTAATTTAATCCTGCTGTATTAAACGTTACCATCGTATAGCTTCAGGGATGCCGTCACGTTAATTAAGACATATCGATCACAATGCGTAAATAGAATGCTGCTACTCAACCTCCCTACTGCGTCCACCCCCCAGAGAAATTATCCTCCTACATCGCCCCACGGTAGTAAAAGGAGAAACGGGCCCCCGGGACTGAGAATTTTTTTCTAAACATGTCAACGCGAATATCATCTGAATTTTAATGAAGGTTTGTGTTTGTTTTGGCCGTCGCTTTTCGCTACTATCCCGCAGCGGGGACTCTTCGAAGAGCACAAATCACATTTACGGGCGGGTAGCAGACAGAGTATAGGACACCATTAAAAACTTTGTCAAATTAAATTTTTATTGGCGGTTTTGATGCGCGCCGTATACTTTATCACTCCAAACTCGGTTGTTGGATGTCGGCTTGGATACCGTATTTACGTAACAACGATGGATGTACGCCATCCTGTTTTATGTTAATTTGACGGAATCAGGCACTGGTTACAACTCGGTGATGTATTTTGGTTACAAATTTAACGAGCTTCCGTTCAAATTCAGGTATATTATTTACGAATTAGTTTGAATTGTGGGGTTAGAACATGAGGTAAGTATTTGTTAATTAAATGTTGGCTGTTTTCGACTGATAAAATGAGTACAGCAGAGATTAAATTTGCTCAATGTTCTCTTTTGTTTAAACTAATTGTCAAAATTGTTGTTTAAGCTTTGTTACACGTTAAAATTACGTAATTAAATCAATACAAATAGACATAAGCTTGCTTATATAAAAACAAGTTAGATTTAATATTTCTCCTACACGATGTTCATAAATCCACTCAAGATATTTAGCGAGTTAGCATAATGAACAAAATAGAATGAGACATATTACAAACACTAGACGGAAACAATGTATAACTGATTAAATCTAGTTACCGGTGTTGTAAACCTCGGAAACTCCACACAGATATCCGAACCAACAAGAAACCGGTGGCGTTGCCGCGATATTGAAATTCATTTCACATAAAGCATGCTGGAACTAATCAAAACGTTACTACTTGTTAATATTCAAAAAGTTTTGTTGAACTGAGGGAGCTAATTTACCAGCATGGACAGAACAGGCTTCCTAGTTTATAATCCAGTGCTTAAAGTGTATTTATCACGAAATTAGTAGAATTCTAGCTTCATCAGTGTATGAAATAGTAAATAGGGGGCATTGTAATGTAATAAAAATAAAATGAAACCATTTAGTAATTAGTGCAATACAAGGAGGATAAAGTTAAAGCCAACATAAAGCGGAGACAAGATAAATATGTCATAGTTACATCCGTATTATCTTGCAATGTAAATATGGTCGCAGTATAGTAGATTTTTTGTAGTTTCTTTACTATAGCGTGAAAAGCTAGAGGCGTGGTTCGTTTTGCGTTTCCCTACATTTAAATATGTTCTACGTATTTGCCAACATAGATGAACTCATGGATCGTGAAATCGCTTTAAGAACAGAACGTACAGATTAACCTTTGAAAAAGAACAACTGGCTCTATATTAACTGCGTCCCTTCCTTTTGCCTGCATCCCGTTAACATTTGTTAGACTTTCAGATGAACTTTATGAAAAAATTCTTGTTGGATGTGGATAATGCTGCAGTGTGATTCTAGATAAAAGCGAGGATAGCTTTATTACTAAACTGTTTTACTATAAATTCTTTCAAATTATTTATTTCGTTATTAAATAAGAAAATTACTTTTGGAAACTTTTCTCAAATATTTACGTTTCTGTCGACATGATCCAAGATTCTGGGGCTGAAGGAAGATGATGAAGAGGATGATGGCAACCTTTTTTGTGTTTTAAATTGGAAATGAATAGTATTCTAGTAGAATCTTTTGCTTCAGATTGTGAAAGACTCTTTGGAATTATCAAATATCCTGAACAAGGTGTAAACAATTCTGTACAAATGCTGATGAGAGTTTTATCTACGCAATGTACACATTGAAGAATCCAGACAGGGTGGTCATTTTGGTGTAATTTAAGCTCTTCTTCGTTCTTCACTGGTGTACAAACGACAGTCATCTTGAAAATTTGTAAATAGTAATAGAAGTCATGCCATACCTCACTGACAAGTTCACTATATGGTACAGCAAAATCAGAAGATTGCCTTTACAGCTCATAGCTCGTTTCGTTCATATGCCAAAAGATTCCATAAGGATAATGATCGCACCTGTATTTATTGCGACCCTGTTGACTCTGCAGAATACACTCTGTTCGAGTGTGGAAAATGGGACGAACATAGAAGTGTGACACAGCCGAGTATAAGCACAATGATAACACTCGACACAATGGTACCATTGATGATGGAAGCAGCCTCCAAATGGGAAACTTTTCATTAAATCACTAAAGAAATAAAGAAATAGAAGAACTGGCTAAACAGCCAAGAGCAGTAACAGTTTGAAGTTGAACAAAGAACTAGCCTTGTGAAACGGGTGGTGACTAAAACAATTGAGGTTGGTTTCCATTGGCCATGTAACGCATAGATTTTCCCTCTTCTAGCAAAGTTGACGCTTGAACACATCGAGCACATCATTGCTTATATGATGTGCTCGATCCATATTTTTTTAACTAAATTGCTAAATTTTGATGTAGCGAACTAATTCACTCAAAAATATAATCAACACTCAAACAGCAACTTTACACAATGCGCTTTTATTTGGCCAATATCTTCTTACACAATAAAAATAAGTCTGAAAATGTAAGTGGTGGGTTAGTTTGGGTTAGTTTTGAACAGGAAGGTGCAAGAACGGATTATTAAGCCACTGGACTAGTGAAAATTTATTGTCTTCATAAAACCTGGTTTAATATATCATCTAGATTCCTTAAACTCATTCATATAATTGCAATTACTGGATTCTCTTATGAACTAGTCTAACATGGGCACCTTTTGACGTATTAATACGTGCCTATCTTCATCTTGGCTAAACGTGTAGTACATGTCGTGTATTTAGTAAAGTTAATTAAGCAGAAAATTGAAAGCCTTTTAGTAAACCTTCCCCTCAAGGATCCAAGCGAAAATTCGGTCGTTCTTCCTACAGAAGATATATGTCACAAAATTATACCCCTCCTGAATACTTTAATAGGATTACCAGTTATCAGCCGGTCACAAATTATATAACTGTTGTGGTGATTTAATTAATAGAATAGCCAGCTGATTGGCTAATTTGTCCGTTGGTCTAAATGGTGGGTTGGCCTAAATGGTTTTTAGCTTAAATGATATATTGGTCTCTCTGGTCTATTGGTGCGCTAGTCTATTGTCTTGCTGGTCTACCGGTGGCTGGTCCGACCAAACTCGAAGAGTCTGGTGGACCAGCTTACCAGCTTACAGTGACTTAATAAGATGTATATTTATCATATGTGTATATATTGTTATATATGTGTTTCTAATAAGTTTTGTTAGACAACTGTGTAACTTGTACGTGGGCTTGCACATAGGCTTTTTTATTTTGTGTTTTTATTATCTCTTTGACGTGTCACACATATATTGTTGTTGCTGTTGACTACTAAAGATCACTAGAAGACTAAAATTTTGAAAAATTAAATTGCAACTGAACAGATTTTGAAGCTATAGCAGGCTGAAATTGAACTGTTGACAATTTGCTACCATCTTATAAAAAGTTTAGCTATTATACGATAAATTAGAGTCTTGTGGGTGTGGTCGCGTGGAACGGTATTTCCACTGATCATGCGTCTTCAGAAGGTTTCTAGATACTTCTAGAAACATTCTGAGGAAGTTCACAGCAGAATCAGCAAAACGTCAAATAAAAGGTTTAAGACTTCAATATGGTAAACAATGATGGTGAAGACCTACACTCAGCTATGTAATGGAACATCTCTTTTATCGTCCTCCAATAAGAAAAGCAGTTGTCACTATAGAAAACCGCGTTATGTCTGCGTCAAGATGCTATACAAGTGAAGAACAGTTATAATATATAACTAAACTATAAGTTTAGTGGGTTGTAGTTATCGAAGATCTTCATTTAAATGATAAGTGCAAATAAATATAGAATAATTACCAATACTGGTCAAATACCAACTTGCATTGGATGAAAGAACAGGTATGGTGCTTGATGTTTAGATCATTAGTACAATAACTTGCTCAGGATCATGGAATGCCCAGAAGACCTTACACAAGAAGATTATGATATAAAGAATTTTTATTATTAATTTTGGCTAGCTTCCAATTTTATTTTTCTTATCAGAGGAAATGAAGTTACTCACTCCAAGCGCTTAACTCGACACACCTTGTGAGTATTGGACTCGAGTACCAAGTGCGTCACACTGCCTACCCACTAAAACCTTTCAATTGTTTCAGTCACCACCCGTTTCACTAGGCTAGTTCTTTGTTCAACTTCAACCTGTTACTGCTCTTTTCTGTTTAGCCAGTTCTTCTCTTTCTTTATTTCTTCAGTCCTAGTGATTTTATGAAAAGCTTCCCATTTGGAGGCTGCTTCCATCATCAATGGTACCATTGTGTCGAGTGTTATCATTGTGCTTATACTCGGCTGTGCCACTCTTCTGTGTTCGTTCCATTTTTCACACTCGAGCAGAGTGTGTTCTGTCAATAAATACAGGTGTGATCATTATCCTTGTGAAATCTTTTGGCATATGAACGAAAGGAGCCATGAGCTATAAAGGCTTAAGTTAAATAGTAATAAAGCCTATGGTGTTTGAAGCCAGTCCATTGCTTCACATCCTTCAGTAGCGTCTTAATCCACTGTGCCTTTCCGGTCTGACTTAGCCAGATACTTTGCTATTCATTTACCGAGTTTTCCTTGGTTAAAGTACTGGCAATCTTCTGATTTTCCTGTACCATATAATGAACTTGTCAGTGAGGTATGGCATGACTTCCATTACTATTTACAAATTTTCAAGATGACTGTCGTTTGTACACCAGTGCAGAACGAACCATGTCTATGTCCATGATCCATGTCCGGATTCCTCAATGTGTACATTGCGTAGATAAAACCCTCATAAGCATTTTTACAGCATTGTTTACATCTTGCTCAAAATATTTGATAATACCAAAGAAGCGTCACACCTAACTCGGGAGTTACCATTTATATCAGAGGTACCACTAACAACCAAGTAGTAAATGCAGCAAAGCCATAAAAAGTGATATCATATCTTTTAAGTCATATTTATCATGAGGTTATTGTTGCGCTTTCTTCTTCGTACAGGTACCAACGCAAAACTGCTTGAGACTATTATAGTCGGCAGTAGTTTTGTCCAATTCTAAAAATTGAATATCAAATGGTATGGACACGATTTAACTTAAAATCGTAAATCCTCATCCAAATATAACAACATCCGAGGAAGCTATTTAGTTTTATCTGCAAAAAATATGTGGAAATATTTTAAATTTTATACACTTTTACACGAGGAGACTTAAATTATTACTGCGGTAAACTTTAACATAAAAAATATGAAACAAAGATTACAATTTTACAAAGTCGTGTCGTTGAAATCGTCACCGATTTATTCGCATGCAGTCGTAACCATTAAATTACGAATCGTTTTTATTTACAGAATTAAACGAACTAAAAACTTTATAACAAACCGAATAAGTCACAAAAATCTTTTCACGTTACTGTTCTACCAACAAAACCCGAAAATATACAAATACCCTTACATGCAAACGTAACACTCCAAGCGATAACATGTTTTATTCGCGACCATTGATTGTTTCAATTCCTCATCCCTTTCAACGTCACGCATCAGCGTTTTTCATTTTTTTTTTCTTTCTACTTCTTTTACGAACGTGCGAACCTACTCACGTCCATGTACTACGTGCGTTCGCCGTTCTTGTTTCCGGCTCACACGCACGCATTTGCACCGGGAGGGAATCTATCCCTTTGCCCTCTATAAATATGATAGACATCTCTCTACACATCGTACGGATCATTTACCTCCTTCGACAACGTATCGGGAGGATAACGCATCATCCTCAGTACACCGCAACTTTTGGCGTTTCAGTTTTGACAGATCTCTATCTCAAACTGGGTAATCCTGAGGGCCGCCGTCTTTTCGACCTCTGCTATGTCTGGATTTATGGGAAAAAATCGGGGAGAATAACAGGCTTCAATACGTCATTTGGAATCTGTGAAAATCGAAATCGTTTTCATTTCGTTGAGATGTCTTAGCGTTGTTCGATCTATTATCTTTTGCCATGTTTTCTTTTCGTTTTTTAACCTAACCAATATTTGAACCAACAACTATTGTAATCTTATTAAAACTATTAAACTGTAAACAATATTATTATTCTTCTCTGGCATCCTGAAAATGTCAGTGGCTTTATTGTTACCCACTAAAAACTGATTTACTATGTCAAAGTTTGTACCATCCGCTATAAATTGTATAGAATGATAAATTAGACTAAATTGAATTTATGTCATGTAATTGACTTGTGCAGGGGATCGTATATTATGCATAACCTACCCGTAGATTACAATTTTATATATTAGATAATGTAATATATCTACACACAATAAATTCGCAGTTTGCAAAATTGCGGCGGTGTACATTCACGTTTCAGATTTGCTGGTATTAATTTCAATTAGTCGTGTATAAATTTCGGTTAGGGAATTCGCACTAATTGGCTCCTCACTCATATAATTATAACCCAAATTAAGGACGAAAGTAACGTACCTATAGCTTCGATTTAGATTTCTGAAAATTATTTCTGATATACCTACTCATCACTCTACGTATTTGCGTTTACATCCTAAATATACACATATTCCTACGAAGTAATGATTTTTCTTAAAAGAGTTAGTAAATAGACTAGTTAATTAGTTCTGTAGGTGCGCCTATTAATCAGGAGCAAAAGTACTGCGAGTTCTTCACCGAATTTTCGCCCGGATCCTTGAGAGGAAGGTTTACTAAAAGGCTTTGAATTTTCTGCTTAATTAACTTTACTAAATACACGACATGTATACACGTTTAGCCAAGATGAAGATAGGCACGTATCAATAGGTCAAAAGGTGCCCATGTTAGACCGGTTCATAAGAGAATCCAGTGCAAATTCTTGCAATTACGAATTAGTTTAACGAATTTATTTGTTATATTAAACCAGGTTTTATGAACACAACAAATTTTCACTAGTCCAGTGGCTTAATAATCCATTCTTGTACGCTCTTGTTCAAAATTGACACACCACTTACATTTTAAAACTTATTTTTATTATTTAAGAAGATATTGGCCAAATAAAAGCGAATTGTTTAAAGTTGCTGTTTGAGTGTTGGTTATTTTTTTGAGTGGATTAGTTCGCTACATAAAAATTTAACAATTTGCTTAAAAAAAGATGGATTGTGCACATCATATAAGCAATGATGAATGTGTTCAAGCTTCAACTTTGCTAGAAGAGGGAAAATCTATGCGTTACGTGGCCAATTTATTAGGTGTTCATCATTCAACAATTAGTCGAATGGATAGAAGATTTAGGTAAACCGTAACACACCATAGAAGACCTGACCAGAGCAGCAAATTGATGAGTCCAGATTTAAGGAAACAACTTTTGATTGTAGAGGATGACATCTGCTTCCAGGCATTCGAAATAAATTCTATGGTTTGTAATAAGTTAATGGTTAGATTTTCATTTTCTGCATCAGTCAATGTTATTAAATGTTGAACCAGCATTTTTCTATAATGAACTTTGAAATTTGCAATAATGCCCAAATCGAGATGCTGAAGAACACTGGTACAGTTAGGGAGGAAAAAATTCCACGTGTACATTTTCCAAAATTATTTGAGGTGTATGTGCTGCACATCGATTCATACAAAGAAGAATCTTCTTCTATTCCTTTTTCACTCTAATGTTTAATTTCTTTAACCACTGTTCCATTAATATCACAGTCATCCAGGAACTCCTATTGGATTCATATTCCGTAAATTTTGTTTGCACACCATTCAAACACTTCGGATTCTTAGATTTGCCTGCCACAAGTGGGAGAAGTTTGTCTGATCCGTCTGCATTGGTGGCAAGAAGAACTATTACGCGAATTTTACTTTTCTTCTCTCCATGGCATGAGTGATCCTATTCAGCTAATGTCTTGCTGGAAAGAAGATTGTAGAATATGTCAGTCCCATCACAGTTGTAGATGTTTTGAGGCTGATAATCCCTTATGATTTCTGGTAGACCATCTTCATTCCAGTGTCGTACCGTGACGTCATCCACAGCTTTCGACTCACCACAAATTGTTTTCACTGTGATTCCATGACAGTGTTTAAAACCTTGCAACCCTTAACCCTTTCGTGCATGAATGTCACTGTAGTGGACAGGTATTTTCTAATGTAAGCACACCTAAAAATGCCACATTGCATAATGACTACTGAAATGGACATGGACAAAATTTTTTATCAAAAAAATGTGTAATAACGTCGATTAAATGTTTCTATTACTTTGAAGTCCTTTTTGTCTCCATAATCAGTCACGTATTTTTTCTTCATATATGTACCTACATACATATTTACGTATACTGATTCTTTACTTATTGTTAGTCATGCATGAAAGGGTTAAAAACAATGAATGATAAAACCGCTGTTCAACAGTAAACACATGATATCGAAAATTTATCTTCACTTTTCGATTGTTTAAAATACATAAATGCTCCGATTGAAGACAAGTGTGTCGGCAAATGTGTTTGTCTATTATTTTCGCGCCGAGAGCCGCCCGCTCAGTTTGCGTTTTCGTCAACGGATATATGTATAAGAAAGCCGAAGATGTCCGATGCATATAACGCGCTCTATGGAAACTGTTATTGATATGAATCCAGCAGCACGGGGAGACATTACTTTACAAACAGAGTGTACCTATATATGTATGTATATACGATAATGGGTTAAATAATTTGTTTACAGCTTGTACCCCGTTCAGAAAATAGAAAGTTTAGAAGCTTATTTACAGCCCTGTTAAATATTAAAGAATACACTTAAAGCCATTCGCACAGCCTTTTATGGTAGGCGAGTCCTTAGAAGTATGTACTTACATAATGCTCCATTTGCTTACGAAATAATGTTCTTTTACCAGACTCATAAAGCCTCTGTAGAAGAAAAACGTCTAATAGGATATTTTTAGTACTCGCAAGTAGGTAAAGAAAATGTTTCTACGTTCTTTGTAATGAGGCACCTTTTTACATTAAACAAAACAGTTGTCAAACAATTCTTTAGCAATTCTGCTGTAAAAACAAATTTACTATTCCTTCTATGTTGCTATAAAACCTTTCTTACTGTTAATATTTACAATTGTGTAACTGATTAACTGCAAGAAACTACAATAATCCGATAATAAAACAGATTTAGTAGCAGAAGATCGTGCACAGAAAATTATAACATCAAATATTAATAATGCCATTGCAATACACGAAGACAATAATAAAAATGGAACATCCGCTTGTTCAACTTGCCATTTCGCTCGTTTCTCAAAAACGAAATAAAGTTTTAATTAAATTCTGCGATTACACGGCTCATTCCGGATTAAGTCAGCGAGAGAAACATTTCTGTTGTTATTTATATTTTAAGCTGAAAGAATAGACGTGTTTTATTAAAATCTGCCGTGAAATCAAATTGGAACTATTTCTGCATATTAACAAGACGGCCGCCGCAAAAATGTATAAATCCCGAGTTTCATTATGTATTCCAAACAACGACTTTCTACTAAAACTGTTGCGAGATTTTCTGAAAATTGTGTCACTTTCACGCACAAGATGAAAATAGGAGCAAATTTACTGTGAATCATCGTTGTCGGTCAATTTTGTTAAACTTTCTGCTGAAGTTGAAACACATTTTTTAAGTTTCTATTACAATTAAGTAAGTGTTGAATTCTATTCATTTTTTAATCTGAAGTAGTTTTGGCATTATTACAAAATCACGCTATTATTATCAACATGTCATATTTTCAATAGAAATATATCATGACCCCAGTGTAGCATGCATTGCTCGAGGAACCAGCCGCTCGTAAGGGTTGATAAGACATACATAGTTTCAAACCGTATATCCAGTTCACCGATTAGGCGCCTGCTCGACAAAATGTATTCACGAAATTGATAATACCACATAAGATTATATCTTTTGATTTATTTGGTAATTGTAGTTGAAACAGTACTGACAGAAGAAGTATTCTAACTACAAAAAAACCTCGTTTTGTAACTTAGAAATTAGAACTGCGTACTTCTAACCAAGCAAATGAACTAATCAAATCGGATGAAGATCATATACCTACTAATATTAAAAACAAACAATGAGATAACACCATAAGGATAGTGTAAGAGCCAGAATATCATGGAAGGATAACTAATTTCTGACACTTTCGAAGAAGAAGCAACTGCCTGTCCGGATTGGGTACCTAACTTTGATAATAAAAGATTTTGCGAAGCTTGATTCCTGAACTAATTGAAATAATGTCGAAAGCTCTACTTAATTGTTTTCCTTCTTTTGATTTCTCTCTCTCTCTCTCTAGTTGGGAAAGTTTCCTTGTTTTAAGTATTTCCATCTTTAATATAACTTGGAGATATTGCGATTGTGCAGTAAGTATAATGTGGAATACAGTGTAATAGTGATTGTAAATGTAATTAATTGCAATGTTCGGAAATTGGTGCAAATTCGATGCTTTTTGACAGCTGTCAAACTTAAATTCAAATCATAAACAATGGTTATTATTTTGGTTTTAACGAAATGTCGCTTTGTTTTCGAAAATCAGTCGAATGTAATTGAACTGCGGTCTATCTAATTTTTTTTTTTTTTGCGAGGAAGAGGAAAAAAATCTTGCATAAGATTCCCGCACTTAAGTGGTGAGCGTGCGGGATATGTCAGATTCTTACTGACTAAAAACAATCTTCACAGTGGAACCGCTCGCGCATTACTTCAGTGTAAAGGTGGTCTGATTTTCTATCTTCTCTCTTTTTCTTTGGTTTCTATTATCTGCATTATTGCTTCATATGTGTTTTTCCAAGATGTTTCTGTTCCAGTGAGTCCATCCATCATGTTTTTGGCGTTAAAAACTTTCCCAGTGTTTCGCAATATGTGCATATATTTGAGTCTGCTCTCCGTCGTTCGAACAGGTATTTTGTAAAGCAGCCATGCCCTGACAGCGCCTGAGTTAGAAAGTAGTCAACTTCTCCCTGTTTTTTGTGCAGCCATCTTTGTATGTTGGGAATCAGTTGCCAGGTCCAGCGCCCATATCTCCCGGAGTCCCACTTTTGTTGCCACTTTGCTATAAGGTGTGCGGTATTCCTCGCCGTTCCGTTGTATACTTCTACCCGCTCCTTCACTTGCAGTTCGATAGGCGGAATTCCGGCTATAACTGCCACTCCCTCGGCCGATATTGTTCTATATGCACTACAGACGCGGATGTACACTTTCCGTTGCACTCGCGAAAGTCTTTGGACTAATCTCTTGCTATCAACAGCGGTATGCCAGGCTGGAGCACCGTATAGTAGCTGTGAATGCACTACACTAGCTAAGATCCTCCTTTTTGATGCCCGTGCACCTCTTAGGTTCGGCATTATGCTTGACAGGGCAGTTACTGTCTTTTCAGCTTTTAGAATTGCTCTGTCTACTTGCTCTATAAAGGTTAGCTTAGAGTACAGCCACACTCCCATGTATTTTATGGCTCTGCTAGGTGTTATTGTGGTGCCCTCGACGTCGAAGGTTATTGGCGCTATCTTTCTTTGTTTACCCAGTATCACCGCTTCTGTCTTTTGAGGCGCCAGATGAAGTTTAGAACTGCGGTCTATCTGGTTAGTATTCTAATTTTCATTCTCAAGAAGCGACCCAATCCCACTATCAGCCAACTTTACAAATTTTTAGGTGAGTAAGTGACCCTAACTTGATCTTGTAGAAATCTGTGTAAAAATCAAATTTACTTTAATTTTGTAACAATGAGGTAACAATGATTTGATCACTACGAAAAAGTCTTCATCAAGTGCAATATGCTACTTTGATAAAAACGTTTCAGGGCTTTATTTATAGAATTCTGAAATTTCATGTGGTCTCTTTCAAAGGATTTCCCATCGGCTGCAAAGCACTTACTTCGGCGTTTGATCCAATTCCTGAAACACTACTAATTGTAAGTATTACTCAATTTTTGGTATGTCTATTACACCGTTGCCCATTATTTCATAACATCTCGAATGCTGTAATGCGTTCTGCAAAGTGGTTTTTAAAATCGGTTGAACAAAAAAAAATGGCAGGTAGCCTAATGTGTTCGATCATTTTGGTCAAAAACTTAACTACTATTAGACGTGGCGACCCTCATTGGCTACTGCTAGAATTTCGTTATATTTTATCTTGGGTTTTGGTCCCAACTGTATTTGGTCAAATGCATTTTTTCTGTTGGCTGGGCTTTGATGTGTATTCTGGACTGACAACATTATTGGTCCGATATTCATGGAAGAGAATTTAACTGGCAAAATTTAGTTTATTAGCAAATGTGATAGATCCCTTTATAACTCTAACTCGATCAAGATGGAAATTTATTCCCAGATGAGGAAACCCTATGTATTTTTTCAACAGGACGGAGCTCCTCCACATTATGCTCTGCCGGTAGGAAATTGGCTCCATGGGAGGTTTCCTGATATAGAATGGCCAGCGAGGTCACCAGTTAACGCCAGTTGACTTTTTTTTAAACTTACCAAAGACAGTAGTGTAGAAAACCCATCCTCAGAATATTCATGATGTTAGGCGTAGAATAGTGGAGGAGTGCGAGCGCATTACCCAACAGACGTTTCAAAAAATGCGGGAGGAGTTCCAGCAGCGGCTTTACCATTGCCTTGTCAATGACGGGGAGCATTTTGAACAGCTCTTGAATTAAGTATCTACAAATTCATTCTGACGCTAATAGAATAATTTCCACTAAAATGTTGATTTTTAATTTTTAAACTTTAAAAGAGCATAACTTGAAGAAAAATCATCTGATTTAAAAAACAAAATAAAGCGCCAAAAAATTGCTAATAACAAGACCTTTTCAAAGATGTATCAATCAATACACCTTCCTATTTGAACTTTTCGATATGATTTTCACCCCCGCTTAGGGGGTCGCATAAATCTAAATTGTCCTGTCTTTTTTTGTTAAATTCAATTCAAGGTATTTTAAGAGTTATTCCGGGCGGCTAATTTTGAAATGAAAGCCCTGTATATTAAGAGTGCCAGGCCACACAAAAGTCAGATGACCACTGAATGTATAACGATAGAGAGTTGCGGTTTTCGTAATAGTGTCCTACTTTTTTGTGAAACGAAAGATGGCGCCAACAGAATTTTGCTAACCCCTTAGTTTTTGAGATATAGGGTGAAATTGAAAACTTTCAATTCACAAACATCTCTCGTATCTCAGTTGCTATGGAAGTTAGTGAAAAAGTAAAAATGGAATATCATCCAGTTCTTTACGAAGAATCCAGTGGCGTAGTTAGTCATTTTCTAAGTGTAATAATTTTCAAGTTATAGACCATACTTATGATTATTTAAATGGAACGTCCTGTATATTATTTTTTTATATTGCTCTATTTGTAACTGTATTAGCTAACAATAACAAGTATAAACAATTGGTAAACTATAAAGACAAGGGTTTAAATTAGGTTTTGGAAATGACATCCGTTTTGACGAATGGAGTTCTGGCATATTTTAGGCATTCTTTTAATTGCATTTAAAATAGTGGTGGGCTTTCTATGTAGAACTTGATAAGCCAAAGCAATTGCCTCACGAAGTTCCGCTACGGAATTATGGCGCACCTTATACACTTCATTTCTCATGAAACCCCACAAAAAGAAATCTAATATGGAAAGATCGGGAGATCGTGGAGGCCATCTCACAGGTCCGTTTGTACCTATCCATCTTTGGGGAAAGTTATTTTCAAGAAATGCCCTTAATAAGCCAGCATTGTGGCTGGGGGCTCCGTCTTATTGGAGATAAATTGAATTGTAATGAGCCAATGGAACATTTTCCAGCAATTCAGGTACAACTTCCTCAAGAATCTATGAATACCTACGTAATGTGAGCCCCCCTTCATAAATTCTATACAGTATGCGTCTACCCAAAATAAAACATGATACACCAACACCGAAGCGTCCTTGTTATGCCCTTTCAAATATCAAGTGATGATTTTCTACTGACCAGTGCCTGGTATTGTGACGATTAAAAATTCCAGCACCTGAAAAATAACATTCGTCAGACCAAATGACGAACCTTCCAAAAGATTCATTGGTTCGGATTTGTTGCAGATACCATTGACAGAACGTTACTCGACGCTCGGCATCTCCGGGGTGCAAATGTTGAACTACTTTAAATTTATATGGATGATAAATTTTCTTAAAATTCTTTGCGCGTCAGACTTTGTTACACCAACCTCTTCTTCAATTTTTCTACAAGAAGTCGAATTCCTGACTTCTGCCCAAGATAACATATCTATTGCTTTATTTTCCTTGCTTTGTTTGATATATGTTCTGGGACGCAGCTGTATAAAACAACCATCTTGAACTACATTTTTTTCAAACGAGCGAAAATGTCTAGAAAAGGCTGCCTTCTTTCAGGATATCTAATATAAACGAAAACGATCCTTAAATATGAGAATAAGAATTTACGCTAATGCTAACGCTTTAAATACTTTACCTAATGGAGTATAACTCCGAAGCCTTTTGGGGATTTTCCTCGCATTGTATAAAACATTTAAGTATATCGTATTTTTCATAGTTTTCATAAACGGCCATTGTGGCTACACAAATACAGAGTACTACGATAAAAACACCTACGTAACAAGAGTAATTCGCAACAAGAAATCTGTCAAAGTTTGAACATTCGCTTGTTTGCTTAGTAACTCGATAATGGCCTACTGTTCACAAACGTAGGTGTGTTGAATTTTTAAAAATATCAAATTCTTAACTTGTTTGTGTAAATAAATATACACAACTATATATTGTTGACATCCCCAAATTATGCTTAATCGAAATAAGAAATAATATATAGGGTGTTCCATTTAAATAATCATAAGTATGGTCCATAACTTAGAAAAAGACTAACTACGCCACTGGATTCTTCGTAAAAAACTGGATGATACTCCATTTTTACTTTTTCACTAACTTCCATAGCAACTGAGATACGAGAGATGTTTGCGAATTAAAAATTTTCAATGCCACCCTATATCTCAAAAACTAAGGGGGCTAGGAAAATTCTGTTGGCGGCATCTTTCGTTTCACAAAAAAGTAGGACACTATCACGAAAACCGCAACCCTCTATCGTTATTAATAACTGAGATACCCTGGCAAAGTGCCCAAAATGGGACATCCTGTACATAGATAAGGTAGCTAAGAAAAGAAAGAAGACGTTCGGAAAAGCAGCGGTTATAGGAAATTAACAAAAACTTGGAAGAAGTACGCATAAACACAAAAGGGAGAATGCCACAGACGGAAGTCAATAAATCAAGTGCGTCCAATTCTGTATAATATTTGGTTGAATATTTATATCCATAATTGCCTAATGTGTTTATCTTCTTCAGTTTCCCTCTGATGCTTTCAGACCTCCCTTGTCAAAATGTCTAATTGGTCTAAATTGATGGTATTGTTGTTTTGTATGCTGAGCCCTTTCCTTTTCTGGACATATTCTTTTCAAATTTTCTTCATTGTTTGTACTACTTACTGGTCTGTCTTACAGACTAATTTGCAAATAATTCCAAATTATGTTGACGAAGTTCCTGCTAGTAAAATGTAATTATCACACTTTGATCTTACTTTAACAGATATTCAAAAAACTGTAATGATGTGTCCGGTTTTTCCCACAATTTCCTGTGTAATCCACCTTCATATTTGCAACGAACTGATTTGCTGCAAAGATTGTTGATCCAATTCGAATTCTTAAATTTAAATATCTCCCCCCTTTGATCCAACAACATTAAATGAAGGATAATCCTATAGACCGGCGGCAATAAATCGTTCATTACCAATAGAAGGAGTTATTTATCTCACAAAGTGTATCGACCAACACTACGTTTTCGAGGTTTTATACTCTAAAAAGGAGAAAAATATTGCTAAAAATTTGCACTAATCTCCAAAAACCATATGTAGATTAAATATGTTTAATGACTTGCCTAGATGATAAATTATTAGAAAATGTAATTCAAAGAATCGAGATAAATTATGACTATACGACTTAATTAATGCTCAAATTTACAAAAGTCTTTTCAAGTTTATCTAGACAACCTCTACACGTCGTACAGGTATCATTGTGCGTCAATTTAATCTCCTCATAACGTTCCATCAAACTCTTCATGATATTTTATCTTACTTTCCTGAAGATGTTGGACTTGCCAGCGAGATATGCCTTTACCTATTTCGTCAGATACACGGGAAGAATACGAATGAGAACCGCGATTTCCGGTTTCCATTACCTTAATTAGAATAATACATGGAAGCGTAAATGTAATTGTACGCGTATATATAGCGAGAGTTCCGCTCCACTTTGATATAGAAGATAGGTAAACTTGACTCTTCAAACGGAATCAACTTCCGGTTGCATTAATCAAACTGCGCGATGCATGACGTCGGTCCGCATCCGACAATGTTACGTCCCATTGTACCGGTACGCCCGCAAGATCCCCTAAATGGAATGGGATTCACTGCGAACTCCCGGTAGATGGCACTCTCCAGGAGATAAATGATAATTGCAGGCGACCGATCGTCTATGTTATTTAAACAAATGGCTGGATTATTGGAGGAATATCGACTATAAATCGACTGTGAGGTATCATATCACAATGACAAAGTGTAATATCTCAAGAGCCCAGATACGTACTGTGCAGATAAATCGAGTAGGTAACGGGTGGAATTTATATTACCGTAGGTTGGCTACTAGATTTGAACAAATATCTACATACAGTTGAATTTTTGGATCTTGTCCGTTACGTCATAAGTAATGTCAGGATGAATCAAATCATTGACAAATTGTGGCGGCATCTATGTTCAATCAACAAAACTAACACTTACTCGTAAATCCACTAAAAAGGTTTGTATTGAATATAGTCTTGAAAATACCATAGAAAAATAATATGTTTCCAAGATTAAAGTATCTCACACAAATTATCAGTCTGTATCGTTTTATTAATATTTACGCCGAACTATATTATATACAAAAAATTAAATAAAACAAAACACAATTGACACAATGTAATAGAAACTTATTTTATATATATTACGATATTACCGACTAATTTTGAAGAGTGCCCTCTAGAGACCAATAGATCAACCTGAATGAAGCTGAGTATCACGAAACGATATATCTCCACCTTGCTATCTATCTATCTTCATCACACTTCTATATAGCCAATACGAATAGTATCTAGGCGTATGTCTTCTTAACGCAACGACTCATATATCTTATTTACATTTCTTTCTAACGTACATTAAATATCGGCGATTAATGTTTTACGTACATCTTTGCTAAACTACATTGTTAATGACGTAACGGACAAGATCCAAGAATTCGACTGTACATACATACATAGATGATGTGAATCAAATGGAACTATTGAATGAAAAATAAAGCAAACTGTTCCATCTCAGTTGATCAAACACTGTCTAACATATTACAGTATTGATTTATGGTATCTATCATATCTACTATAATTTAAATACAAAAAATACGTACTTTATACTATACTTAAGGAAATGAATTAACAATGTACTATATCCAGAGAACAACGCGAACTTTCATTAAATTCCTGTTAGTTATTATGTTCGCCCGGGTTTCGTCTTCCAGGCATACGATTAAACTTGTAAAACTACTAACGCAGGAGACACTAAGATTACTCCTTAGTGTATATTAAATTCAAATTAGATGCTAGTTTTTGTTTGAGTGAAGATTGTAAATGCGTTAAGTTATAATTAAAACTAGGTTAGCTCGCATGTGATCTGTACACTTAATAATTGGAAGACGTAAATCTTCATTAGCAGTCGTAAATTGCATTATAACGCAATAATAAATAACTTTAACTTAGGCACTTCTTGTATAATGTATATAATTCCTTTATAGTGAAATATATTTCACTAAGGTCGGCTAAAATAAGTGTGCCAAAAACGTGAAATAAAACGAATAATTTACATTTAATTCTAGTAGATCCGTCGTCTTTGTTTTGCCTACGTCACGTAATTGTTAATAACAACTTCCATCGAGGAACTTGTTCACTTTATGGTTGAAGATATCTATATACCTTGCGTCCCAATTTCGATGCTCACCATTGGTATCTCGGTTATTAGAATACATAGAGCAATGGTTAAATGGCGAATATTTTGCAGAATTCAATCCTCGCAACTAATCTTGTTTCAAATTTGACTCAACTTTTTTCATTTTCAAAAATTTTTAAAAATCAAATTGGTATTTGTCGATTTCGTTATTCCTCAATAACTGAATAACGCTTAATCTGACCTCTTTTAAAGTTGCTGTTAACTAAAAATATTTCAGGCATGTTACACATCGTTGAAAAGCACTTTTTAAGCGTTATCTAACAAATCCAAAATCCAATATGGTCACCATGAAAAAAACTAAAATTAGCGCGAATAACTTAAAAACAAACGACAATCAAGGATTTCTGTTAAGTTTGGTATTAAAAAAGTGTCTCAACAATGTAAAACTTTAAAACAGGTCAGTTTAAGCCTCATTCAGTTATTGAGGAATAACGAAATCGACAAATACCAATTTGATTTTTCAAAATTTTAAAAAATGAAAAAAGTTGAGTCAAATTTGAAACAAGATTAGTCGCGAAGATTGAATTCTGCAAAATATTCCCCATTTAACCATTGCTCTATGTATTCTAATAACCGAGATACCAATGGTGAGCATCGAAATTGGGACATTGGGTATAGTCCGCCATAAAATTATAGTGGAATTTCATTAAAACGGAAAAAAAAAACGTTTTACAAAAATGCATCTGATGAAGGGTTGTTACCTTGTTTTTATTGTTTGTCGTCTAAATAAGCTATACAATTAATTTTATACCCCTAAGTCCTATAGTAAGGGAGTAATGGGGGTGACAATCCTTAATGTAATTTTTTTTTAAGTACCTATTGGTGATATCTTTATGAAATTTAAACTGTACTTGGGTAGCCATAAACTAATTATAATATATATTTTTTAGAATTTTGTGGTGCTAGAAACCGTAAAAAACGTATACTTTTGGGAGTGGTTTTTACACTAACACCCAAAATGACACCTACCAAAAAAATGTTATACGTTCATTAGTTAGTTATTACATATTATAAAAACGCTATGCATATTGTTGTGGATCTTTTAGTATATTAGATTTTTCTTTGAGTCGTAAGAAGGTTCTTCGCCGGAGTCTCTGTATATTTGAAATTCTTACGAACTCTTTCTATTGTATATTTTTGTCGGTAGTTTTAAGCTTTTAGATTTAAGGATAAGTTATTAATATTTTAAAAATTCCACTATTTGTTTTAATTTTTCTACGATTCTGTAGTTGGGTGGATTTTAGGTTTTTCTTTGCAAGGTTATATTTTTGCTATGTAAGTCGAGCAGTTGTATTTTATTTTAAATTTCGAATATTCTGTCTACTTTTTGGGCAGATCTACGTTGAATGTCACAGGCCTTGTCGTGTAAGAACTCGGTCAAGTTGTGATCTTATTTATGCCATTTCTGTGAGTCGAGTCGTGCTATTAATTTCTCCGTTATTTTCTTTGATTTTCCTGATTGTTAGATTCATTTAATTAGTTTTTTTCTATTTGCGTGGATTATTTTGTTTGATTAATTTGTTAGAGATTGCATTAATGATTTCTATGTAGTGTAGTGATTAGTTTAGGATTTAAAGTAAGTTTTTTTATTTAATTTTAAGAAGTTATCGTTTTGGAAGTTTGCGCGAGTACGATTTTAGTTTGTTTGAGTTTGCTTTGAAGGATATTTTCATTTGATATTTTTGAGTTACAGTAGTTTGTTTCAGTTTTGTCGTTTTAATTTTATTTTACCTTTTTTTTTTTAAAGAAAACTTCCAAGATCGTATTTAGTTGATAAGATCCAGTTTTTATATATTTTCCCTCGGGAAAATATACTTTTCTGGGTATTTTGTTCACAATTGTGATTATTTCATTCAACAATTTGTTAGATACTTTGAGAAGTAATTTGTTCTTTAATTATTTTTTTATTTTTTTTTTATGAAATTCACAAGAATATATTTATATTGTTACAGAGCTCTTGTTTAGGTAATTTTTTCAATTTGACTTCTTTTTCTTTGTTTTTCAAAATTATATCTGTGGCAGATAACAATAGAATTATCGATCCCACGATCAAAGTTTGTGGTTAATTTTATTTTTTTCAATTCTCGTAGAACCGCCCATTTAGAGTTTTATTACAAATCTCTCTCCCTGAGATCATATAGTTTTGTTTGTAGACTCTGCTCGCGATCGGTAGTTTAAGTGTTTGTATGCCTGAAGCTGGCCGGCGCACACTTTTTGTTTATGCCTGTAATCGTGCATGTCAACGAAAGATACACAGCAATATGTATCAATATTTTACCAAGAACTGCATATATTAACACTTTGGCTACTGGCAGTATGTCGTGAGGAGTTTTCTGTAAGACTGCGTGTACTATGTTGTCACAACTTATTTTTTAGGTAGGCATGTATGTGTTTCAAAAAAACACTTGGTGTATAAAAATTTATGTTCACATGCTAAACATGGCGTTTTTACAGTAGACGTAGATATGTTTTTTTGCTTAGATTCGTCCATTTGCTTCGCAGTTCAGTTTGTACATTTTCCTCTATCTCAAACATTTGAAATTCGATGGACTGTTGCTATCCTTTCACCTGGTACGTTTTCTAATAATAATTCATGTCAAGCATCAAAAAATTCGTGGTAAGATCGTTAAAACGGAGGTCTAACATAACCCGAAACTTTTCTGGAAATCTACATATGGACTATAAAATCATGTAAATCTATTGAAATCATGAGAAATTGCATCCGCCTATTGTGCACAACCGAAAGATATCACCTATTTCATGTGACACTTGTATGTACAGGATGGCCAGCTAAGAATGCAAAGTGCTGTATTTCGTAAACTATTCGTCCGAGAGATTTGCGGAAAAAAAAACTATTACTAAAGTGGACAAAAGAGGGCCATGGAAAATATTGTCAGGTTTCCAAGATGGCCGCCAGAGGGCGTGACCTTCATTTTAAATTTTTAAAGGGATTTTTCACTGAAATCCACATAGTAAATGTTACAAAAGAATATGTGCCTTTTAAAGCTAAGCTTTACTCGAGCACCTGGACTACTTGTTTAACACTTTTTGACGTATCATTGATGTTTTTTTAATTAAACAGCTGTAACTCCTAAACGACTGAACGGATTTAAACAAACTTGGTCTCGTTGGAAAAAGCATTTATTGTTCCATCAAACCCATCTTACCTATGATTTCTCTAATTCTTAGTGACGCCGCTAGAGCGCGCTTTTTGATATAATAACAGAGAATTGCAAAATTCTCTAAAAAATCAAATGCAATAATATGACTTTTTTCCATAAAAATCTAGTGAAACGATATCTAAGTAGGTTAGTGAAAACGGTATTTCGATATCTTATTTGTAGCTTGAAATATCGAAGAAAAAAAATAGTTGCCAAATAATTAAAAAAAAAACGCTAACACCGGTATTTATTGTTGTTTATTTGTCTTCTGTCAAGATTCAATGATAAAATTTCATAATTTAATCACTTTTAAATAATAAAAGTGTTTTGAGTTCACAAAAATTGGAAAAGACGTGCAGCAGCATAATAAGAAAAAGAATCGATTTTGAAATAAAACTAATGCGTCCTTCAATGTTCGAACTATCTTGCATCACACTCGATGCAGTGTTGGAGCCTCTCATGCATGGACATTGCAGCAGCTTCAATTTCTGCTCTTAAGAGACTACGAATGGCTTCTTGTTCGAACCGCAACATCACATGTATTAGAGGCCTGCATATAATACTAATAATAATAATAAGCTCTATATTGTGTGGTATCTTGGTTGGAACTATTATCCGCCCTATTTCTGCCTATGTGCCGTGTTTCTTGATTCTCTGGTAAATGAATTGCTAATTTTATTAAAGGATGTGCACTTGCAATTACGGCAATATATGTTTTTGCAACTAGACGGTTGCCCAGCACATTTCTGAAGAAATGTGTGAGAACATTTATTTCTAAGATATTACCAGAGCTGGATTCGGCAAGTAACTATTTCCTTGGCCACTGTGATCGCCAGAATTCACCTGTTCTACTATTCTAACTTGTAGACCCGTAGACTCATATCATCCACCATTATCTATTTCTTTATTGATTTCAGCTACAGCAACCAATATACAAACTTTTCCCTCAAATAACAATCTTAGATACAATTTTCATAAAGCTGACTATCAAAAGTTATACTCTGATATTTCGAACGTGAATTGGACTTTTCTTGAAAACCATAACAATGTCGATTGTGCTCTCGATGACTTCTATAATACTTTATATAATATATTTGATAATTCAGTACCAAAAAGCTCATTTGGTTACAAATCTATATACCCGCCATGGTTTACTAAAGACATTATACATCACTTGAAGATAAAATATTACTACAGACGAAAATGGAAAGCTACTAAGAATCAATACTATAATCATGAATTTAGAAGGTTGAGAGGAATTTGCAAGACACTTATTAATGATTCGTATAAATGTTATATGGATAAAGTTGAGGAGTCCATTCTGAATAATCCTAAAGAGATATTTCGATATATGAGAAGCAAAATTGGATCTTCTCGCATTCCTAGCACCTTAACTTTTAATAATACCACAATAGATAGTCCACAAGGCATAGTTAATGGATTTGCGGATATGTTTTCTTCTATTTATGGTCCTAGTACACGTTTTGGCTTGGAAAATTCGGAATCCAACCATTTACAGTTTACTTTAGATGATACCTCTGAAGATGAAGTGCTGCAAATTATGTCCAGTTTACCAGACGATTTTAGTGCAGGCGATGACCAAATACCTAGTAAACTGGTGCGTGAAGCAAGATCTTCCTTGTCAAAGCCGCTAGCGCTCATTATAAACTTATCCATTAGTACATCGGAATTTCCTGATCGTTGGCGAAGAACAAGAATTTGTCCCATCTTTAAAAAAGGTGATAACGCCAAAATGGAGAATTATAGACCAATTTCAATCATTTGTAACTTTGCAAAAATATTTGAAAGTGTGATTTATTCTTCCATATATTTTAATACTAAATCGTTGATTTGTTGTTTGCATTTTGTTCATGTCTTTAGCCTAACCACTCGCAAAACGTGTCTCTGGCGGTGTAGTCTGCCGGTAATAAACTGTGCACGCGTTGGTAATGATAAGGATACAACTGATTTTCGCGTAACGTTCTCCAGACAACGGAATTGGAGACATGGACGAGTCTAGCAAGTTCCCTTGTGCTAAGTCTAGGGTATTGTCAATTGCTTCGACAATTTCTTCCTGGGAATTTATTATTCGCGCTCTTCTACCTGGACCTTCCGGTCCTCGAGGTTGGATTCGGCCTGTGTCTCGTAATCGTTGAACAACTCGAACAAAAGTAGCGGGCCTGGGCAAGCGTCTATTTGGAAATAATTGTATGTATCTTCTACGGGCGCGTGCACTATTGTGTTCACCCTCTCCGTAAATTAACAACATGTCTACCAGTTCATGATTAGGAAAAGCCATGATCATAAAAAACAATAACTTTCTTCAAGTAACGCCAATACTGTTAAAAGTTACGAAAGAAAATACGAACTTTAACCATGCGCTGGCAAAATAATACTACGACACATAGCCGATGTAATCGAGACGTGCATTTTCAGCATTCTTAAATGTAAACAGTATCAGATGTTGCCAGTTACCTACACAGACCCTTTATCCAACAGACGGTGACCTTGCCCATTTGTTGACAAACATCGGTTGATAAGTTTTGAAGAGCTCATGTGGTGCATTTTTTGTTTCGTACTGATCGAACGAAAAACATTTGCCCAAAACTTTACTATTTTTTTCTCGCTTATACGACAACTTTTGTAAGAAATTCTTTTTCAAAAAATATTCTACATATCAAGATTGGACGGTTAAAATTTTTGCGATGTATGTGAGAACACCCCGTATCTATACTTTGCTGATCTAATTTTTTCTAACAAAATATGGCAAACTAATTTATTTTTGAACAATTTCACCCCAAAGAACGGAACTAGTTAGGAAATTAATTTCGGTTTATTTTAAATCAGCTGACGATGTAGACCAACTGAAATGAATAAGTTACTTAACACTCAAATCTAAAGCGGTAATACACCTTGAACAGTACATTCAATGATCTATTACGACGTTACGGTAATATACGATCCACTTGTGTGTAAAGGAGATATTCATTCTTCATTCTCGATCCGTAGATGACATTATTCACTAAAATTGCAAAACCAACGAACGGTAGGCGGTGCTATATAGTCTACGACTACGTTACTATAACTCCTACGTATGTAAGGAGCTACCCATTTTCGGATATTATGCATATATTCATGCAGTACTACGGTGTCTTAGTATAAATTTCCTGTAGGAAATGATAAGTTATTACCCGGCTCCAATTTGACTTATTCAGTGAACCCTCTTTTCCTAAGATACGGGAGTACGGCCTGTTGTTTTAATCGCTACGCGTTATCTTGCTTCGCTGTACGGGTGGAAATTATTATTGCACTCCTGTACGTACACAAAGAGGTTTGTACATAATAACAAGATTGGATAATCAGTAGATGAACGTAAAGGCAAGCAATAAATTTATGATGAAATTAACGCGTTATATTGGCGTAAAATATAAAGAGAATAAAATCTTGTACACCAAATTTCATGTTTTAATGTTGCCAGAATTGTTCCCCTTCAATACGAGAAGGTTCGTTTAAAAGTTAACATATGATGCAAGTTTAGGACGTTACCATACATGTTTGTACGCTATGTTACATTTCAAAGCCACACATGCATGTAAAAAATAGCAGCAAACTAAATACAGCAAAAACTTTCCATTCCGGTAAAATTAATGTCACCTTGTGTCCGTATTCCGGAATAGAATCCAGACGAAACGTTTCGCATTCCTACACAGAACTAGTCAAATAAAAAAAAAACGTAGTACTCGCGCAACATTTGTTGCAATGCCTACATGAATATAACGTATGATCCCCGACGCGTCGAAATTATAGTCAGTACCAGCTACCGAATACAGATTGTTGTACATTACGTCGCTAATCACATGCCGGTGGTTTGCATCAACTGACATCTAGGGCCCGCGATGAGCTTCTACTGTCGCCTGCACGTGCTTCATGGGCTAATCTCCATACGTTGTCTCTAGTAAGCTCTCCGGCTCGATATCGCGTTACACGCCTAACCTAAATCGTTAGTGGATGGTACGTAGCGAAGCTCATGGATGCGTAAATCTAATAACATACTACTGGTGTATTGTACAGTGTTGCAGTCGATGAAAATCGCTTTTCTCCTAAGACAGTATGCGATTAACTTGAAGCAATTCGAGGTAGTCGAGAAGTCGTTGCAAATCATATTACCAACTAGTACGGTAGACGCCCCAAACGGGATAAGAGCAATACGGGTATAAACCGCGCACAAATAAGTGTATTAAACAACTTTATCGGGAAATATAGGGAGAATTGAAGACAATTTCGGTGTGAATGGAACGCGTATATAATTATAATTGAATTACATAGATTGAATAATTTCCCTTTCGAATAGTCGTGAGTTAAGTTCAGCTCAATCTGACTTTATTTTTCGTCGAAATTGTCATGATTATTTCCTCTTTCCTCTTCAATTCAATATTCAATCTATTACTCTGACCTTTGAGGTGTTTATATGTTTCAAAATTAAATGATATACGGTTAGTTCGAAAGTGATGAAGGAACTTACCCAAGCAGAGATCAATGCTAATATTAGCAAAAAAA